>PVHP010029999.1:0-21991 GCA_004024765.1 Zapus hudsonius
AAAAATCTTGATTGGAATTGCATTCTTCTTCTGTACTCACACTGTATGAAAGAGTTTCTCTTCATTTAAAATTTAAATTTTTTCATTCTATAGCTTTTATGTGGAACAAAAACACATAACAATCCTATGGACATGCTAGAAAAGACAAATTTAATAACTGTGTTCACAAGCCATAAGGGATTGAGTATCAGTTCCCCCCATAAATTAAAAATAATCTATCCATTAAAATTGGGACTCTGTTGAATAATTGTCATAAAATGTAACCATTCTATAATAGGAGAAAAGGTATAAACAGAATCTGATAGTCCATTTTCAGTGAGAAAATAACTCGTTTTCAATAAATGTTTCTGGAGCAATTAGATACCTCTATAAGAAAAAAATGTATGTCTCATTATTTCACACAATACTTAAAAATTAATATGGGCTGAACTAGGACTGTGAATGCACAAAAATAAACCTTTTAGTAGAAAATATAGGGTACTCCTATATATATAAATATATAAAAATATATAAATATAATATATAAATATATATATATATATATATATATATATATATATAAAATAAACATATAAATTATATATATATATAATATACTCCTCAAGGTAGAAATCTATTCTTTCCTTTGAACACAAAAATAATGTCTACTAAAGAAAAAAATGATAATTTATAGCTGACTACATTTAAGGAGAAACCTACTGAAAGCTACCACAGAGATAGATTTTTAAAAAGTGCAAATAGATATTTACAATATATCTTATATATTTATAATACATACAATATAATATATTTATAATATATTATATTTATAATATATAATATAATATATATTATAATATAAAATATAATATAATATATTTTAATAAAACATTTTATAATATATTGTATAATATATCTTATATATTCTAATATATCCAACAAAAAACTCTAATGTAGTGTAAGAAGATTCCTGTAAACTAATATGACAGAGGTGAACTGATTTTATTTTAAGTGGGTAAAAGATGTAAACAAATTCTTGCCAAATAATCCAAATGAGACATCCTTTAAAAAAATCAATATAGTGATGAGTGAAAAGTGAATTATCATTACCACATACTGCATTTCCTACACATAGAGGCTGTTGTTAGCCAGAATGTAGAGGCTCTTGCTACAGGGAGAAAGTGTTGTAATAACTTTGCTAAATTATTTGCTATTGTATACACCTGTTACATGTGTTTAAATTACTTAAGCTTTGGGGTTCAAGATGGAGGGGACCAGTGACAGATTATTTCTTTGGTCCATGATATTTATTTAACTCCAGGAGATAAAGGAATGCAGGATCCAAAGAGAAATGGAAGGAAGCTAGGTAAAGGGAGGGAGAAGGCTTAAAGGTTTCCTGAAGTGGGAGGAACTCCACTGTAAGGAAGGGCCTTACAAGGGAGGGGACTTGAGTAAAGACATGGAGGGAAAGAGATATTCCATCCTTTCAACCCATAATAGGATGTAAGTCCACCATTTCAGATGTCATCTGAGCATGGCTTGTGGGAGGAGAGATAGGGGATGAAAAGAAAAGACAGGTTTCTTGAACTCTTACAATCATGATCTGAGAATCTCACAGGTAAGAATGTGCCCAACAAAAATGAGTACATACCTACTTCCATTAAAGACAAGCATAAGAATGTCCATGGTAGCATTATTCATAATAGCTAGAAATTGCGAACAGGGCAAATATTAATCTACGGATGAACATGTAAATTGTGATGTAAAATAGAATAAAAGACAGAAATAAAAATTAATAAGATGCTATGTGCAACTCTCAGAATACATCTCACAGATGTTAGTGTGGATAATCTAGACAGGAAAATGTTAATTCAGGATAATTCCATTTACTTGAATATTCAGAACAGGACAAATGAAGTGATGATTGAAGTAAAAAATAACTATCTTTGGGGAGGAGGGCTGCAGTGGAAACTTGGAACCTTCTGGAAATGCAGGAATGCTCTAGGTTTTACTCTGACAGATACATGCAACAGCCAAATCAAGTGTCATTGGATTTTGATGTGGCCAAGGCCACAGTGGTTTTAGAGGAGGGTTTAGGCTGTCTTTATTTTAACAACTGACTAGATAGTAGTTTTGAATATTGACTTTGCTCTGGTTAATAAAAAAAGTCTTAGAACAAATCTCTTCCTCCCTTGGCCTTCACCTCTCTTTGAGATGCAGGACAATCCCACCACACATTTCTGAGGTTTAGCATGAACAACTCCTCTGGAAAAGTTTCCACCAGCCTCTTGAAAACATTAGCACTCACAAAAACAAAAAAAGCAAGTGTCAAACTCCCAAAATTTTTATTTGAAACAATGCTAACAGGATATACTTAGGGATTTAGAGTTCAACCTCAGCACTTTTAAAGTAAACCAATTCTATTTGGGTCATGTAATAGTTTATTTTTTCCTATTAAAATTTGTGTAATTTTTATAAATTACCTTGCTTCTTATTTGGATTAAACAGATGTTGTGGCAGGTTATGTTCTCCTTTACTTTTCTGCCTTGCCATTTGAGGCACTCATAATCTCTCTTTCTCTCTCTCTCTCTTTCTTTCTCAATTTTTCATTAGGACATATACAGGTTTTGACAACCTTTACTCAGTTTATCCAGAGGCCCATCCCAAATACAAATTTAGAGTAACTCTGCCATTGCTTGGTGTATAATTTCATTGTAGTAATCTAAAATATGGAGCTCAGAAACATTAGCCCTGATTTCTCAGAATCGACGATGTATTGGAAGATCCTATGAGAATCCTCTGCTACTGTTTTTAGATCTTGGCTCTTCGCTCATCCCTCTAAGAGGGCTCATTGTGGAGCACTGGCCAAAGACAGAAAAGTCGACTGTGTTCTGTCCTTGAGGGCAATGCCTTTGGCTAAAAAACTTATCCTCTTCCATTCCACATTCACTTTCATTGCCTCTCTAGCCCCCCGGCACTTATTCTCATCACCCAAATAAGCTGAAATTTGACATGTGAGAATTAGCTCCAAAATATTTTTTGTTCTATCTTTTGGAAGACAGTTCAGTACTTTCTACTTTCTAGACTTGAACTCATGATTACTGATAGGCATTAAATGAGGCTTTCCTTAATAAGCAAAAGAACATGTGATGTGATTAAAATCTTGCCAAGCTTCTTGAGAAATCCTAGATGGAAAATATTATTGAGCATAAATCATTAAGTTGTTTTTGTGGTGTCCTCTGCTCAGCTGTGCATATAACTCCTGACCTGGCATCTAGACCCATGGCTGTAATTTATGTCTCTTACATTAAAAATATCACATTTGTTATTTTATAATACTTCTTCAAAGGTAAACCAAAGATAATCTTTATAATTCTCTTGGGTAATGAGCAAAGACAGAATATTCATCTAAATTTAAGCTCTCAGGGGATTATATCTACTGCTATGTTTCATGTATTATCTAATTTCCTCTTGGCAGCCACAGGTTCTGAAATATTATTATAGTAATCATAGTTACAAGGGCATGAACTATATTCACCCTCATTCCTTTGTTCCTTTAAAAAAAGTTTTAGTTGGCATACTGATAGTTAAGTATTTATTTAGATATCATTCATTTTGGCATTTTCAAATACAATTTTGTTTAGTTGATTCTTTAGTCTCCCACTCCTATTTTCAATTCTCCTTCACCCTCCCCTCACCCTCCTCAATTACCCCTTCCCCTTTCTGTATATTATAAGGTAAGGCCATATATCAAAGAGAATATGAAGTTTTGGTCTTTCTGAGTTGGGGCAACTTCATATAATATGATTGTATCCAGGTCCATCCATCTTCCTGCAAATTTCATAATTTCATTTTTCTGAACTGCTGAATAAAATTCCACTGTGTATATGTATCACATCTTCATTATCCATTGACCTGTCAATGGGCATGTGGCTGATTCCAATTCTTCACTTCTGCAAATAGAGCAGCAATAAATATGGACACACGGTATCTCTGTATTAGAGTGTTGAGTCCTTAGCCCAGTAGTGGTATAGCTGGGTAATATTGGAGGTCTATTTCTAATATTTTTGAGATACCCCCATTCTCATTTCCATAACTGCTGTACAAGTCTGCAATCCCACCAACAATCAATAAGCTTTCTCTTTCCCATTGTTCTTGAGATGCAAACACCTCCTTTAAAGGAAGCTGTGGAGCCCTCTAGGGAGCTGATAGAAGACTGATCATTTAGTAGGATTAGGAAAAAAATCTTCATTATCTGCATGTGTGCTGGGTCTCCTCTTCTTTCCTCGTCATCTTCAATCAGTTTCCATGAAGACATCAGTCCTAACAGACTGGAAGGAGTGTGACTGGTAGTAGTTTGTAGATTTCATTTCACCCTTCATACAAAGTCTAGCTTCTCTCAGCATTACTATTAGTAATATTATTCAACAAAAATGGCCCACAACAGAAATATGAGTCTTATAGCACTCTTATAAATGATAGGACAAAATTTTAGAAGCAAGAAGATTGTAATTATATTAGGATATATATCTCAACAAACTCATTAGTCCTCTTGAAATGTCCTTTTACATTTTGGGGCAGTGTTTGAAATGACAGTCCTGGAGATACTCTGGGCGCTTTGGCTTTCTCCATTGAACTGAACTTTCAAGCATGCTTCCTAACGCATCTGAAATGTCCACAATTCACCATTCTTAATGAAAGTTGGGCATTAACAACCAGAGAGCTTGAAACATAAAATAAGGAACCAAGATGCTTATTTTGCTCTGTCTGTCCTGTTGGAAGAAAATATAGGCTTCATAATATACTAAGGGCTTAGGTCGTATTTTCCTTCAATTATGAAAGCCTTTTAAAATTTAAAAAATGCTGGTGAGGCAGACAGATGTACCTTCTCTAACATATAATAATGTAAATTCTCTAGGAGAAAGTTGGGCACTGCTCACATCACATTAATAATGACTCACACATTAACTACAGGCCATTTAACTAACAATCATGGCTTTAGAAAAAGGCATGTCTTGTGTGTGAGACAGAGACAAATACATAGAGGTATGTTCTTAAACTAATGGTTAGAAATGAACTGTATGGAGAAGGGTTCACTATGTATTTCCATGGTTTCTATCAGGATACTCATGTTTTGCAAGGAATTGTTTTAAAGTAACACAACTCAGATGCTCTGTGACACTGCCTACCATTTAATTTTTGTTTTGACACAAAGAGAAGAATCAAAATACAAACCAAGATTTGGCAATTGAGGTCTTCCAGTTCTTAGGAAGACCCTCTAGATCTCAGATTGGGATGATAACATGAAGTCCCTGCATCTTTCCACCCACCTCAACAAAGGTTCCAGAAAACATGGGACCTCAAACTGCAGTCATATGAGAACATTTTATTAATCACTTATTATCTTTCAGAGCAAATAGTCAATAATCTAAGCTTGGTCATCCGTTCCTTGATGGCTATTGTGTCAAGGTTTCAACTTTATGACAAACAAGCAAATTCACAACACCTCTTAAAATGTATATCATTAGAGTAATTGTCAGTCCTATTGCAGACTGCAGCAATGTTTTCAGAATTTCTAGACTCCCCAAAGTCCTCAAAGACTGGAGGCATAATTCTCATCACAGACTCCTAAAGATCTGTGTGACTGAATTCAATCTTCCTTTCAAAGAAACACACAAAACAATTTGTTCTGATGCACTGCACAATCTGAAACTAATAGGTGAGATGTTTTCAAACCACAAACCTGTATATCAGTGATGTAGTACATGGAGGTAATGGGTATTTTAACTCTCAGCACCATTTATTGTGTGGACCTAGTACTCCAAAGAACAATTATGATTTAAAAATGAAATAGGAGAAAGCAAATGACAGGTAGACAGTTAAAAGCTGGAGGAATTGAGGGAATGAAAGGAAGGAAGGCAAGGACAAATGGAATAGAAATAAGAAGGAAGAAGAGGAAGCAAGAGAAATGAAAGGAAGAAAGGGGAGGGAAAGGATTTATGTATACTAATACATATACACATAAATGTATTTGTTCATACTCCAACTATGTACACATTTATGTACACATATTCATCTAAAGGTACTCTGTTATGATTCCATAATATAATAATGTTATATAATAATATAATATAGTAGAGGATTAATACAGTATAATTTATGAACAAGTATATTTATGCTGTAATGCCTTTTCAGTTGCCAGTAGATGTTACAGTGTAGTTCACAGAATTATAGATGTATGTACATAGTCTTTGACTTACCTTAAGTTGATTTACAATCATTTTAAGTAATGAGTATTTGGGACATTTTCTGGTAGCCAAGAGGAAGAAACAAAATGGCTATAAAAGGGAGGCCAGGGAGGTTCCTGAGACTCTCAAAACATGACAGGCCATTGTCAAAGCTCTTAGTTGCTCACCAGAATGCGATGGTAAGACCCTGTTGCTGAAGACCACATATGCTTGGCTGCAGGTCACTGAGAAATCGAGCTGGATCTGAGCTGGAAACCTCCTCCCTGTTAACCAGCTGACAGATAGCTGGAAAAAGCTATGGCTGCATGCAGCCCTATGGGAGAGAGAAGTCCTCAATGGTGATGAACAGCAGTGGACCTTGCAAGCCTTAATTTGCCAGGCCAAATGTGCCAACTGGGGCAATAGTGCATGTCTGTTGTGGGAGAAACCAATTGCTCTCTAATTGGACTGGAGGCCCCCTCCACAGGAAGGGATACATGCCTGGTACTGAAGACCTAGTCAAAAGCCTATGGCTGGGGAGGTCATGAACCCTAGGAGAGTAACACCTGGTGCTGTCTGGCTAAATGCATATATTATGCCAACCAATCTGCCTTACAAGCACTATTTTTTAAAATAAGCATACCTAAATAATAATACTATTCTCACTCTTGGCTTGAGAACCTTCTCTTTTTCAGATGGCAGTGACCCCTGGGAGAACTGGGAAAAAAAGACACCATGGTGCTGAGAATAAACGACAGTGGAGCGTTCAGCACTGGGACATCTCTGTCACCTTTTCCAAGGCTCAGGGTCTATTACAGAAGAGGTGGTAGAAAGATTGTAAGAGCCAAAGGAAGGGTAGAACTGCTTACAATGTAAACTTCAAGACACAAGATGGCCCTGATATTTGTGATTTCACGGGTGCCTGATAATACCTACATATAATGGGAGGAAAAGATGATGACACCGAAACAAAACAGAGACTAATTGAGAGGGAGAAGAAATATGGGGATAGTGGAAGGGGGAAGGGAATCATAATGGTTTATAATTATGGAAACTATCAATAAAAAGTTTAAAAAAGAAAAAAAAAGAATGGATCAACATAATAAACCAGACCCACAAGGGGGTGGCCCTGGTGTACTCTCTCTCTCTCTCTCTCTCTCTCTCTCTCTCTCTCTCTTTCTCTCTGCTTGAAAAATGAATAAATAAAATATTTTTATAAAAAACATATAGTGTGGAAGATGAATCTAGCAGAAATAAGGTAGGTTAGAGAGAAGGAATAAAAAGACTGTTCTCAGGGACTGTTATACAACCCAATGTTAACAGGAACTTAGGAAATAGCAGGAATTAAATGGGCGAAATGTCAGAAAGTGAGCACTCTCTACCTCTTTATGGAATTTTGCCAGTCTTTTCCACCCACACATAGAAAGCCTTTGCAGGATAGTACAAGACTTCCAGGTCCACTTTTAGCCTTCACACTCGCCTCCTTCTGAATTTTCTACCATCTCCAGCTTCTGCTTCTTTTACTCAACTGCCTGTTTGAAGTTTGCACACACCTCATGAATATGAAACCATTTCCACTACCCCCACTTGATATTCAGAATCCATCTTTGTGCTCTTTCTGTTCTTGTGATTTTCTGATAAACACAATCCTCATGCCAGCCCCATCCTCTAGACAAAGACACTAACCATCCTTCACCTGTTTAGAACCTACCCTATGTCTGGATCCCTTGGAGATGACCAATCAAGGAAGGACTTAGACTGGAAATGGGAAAGATATGAAGTCCTTGACTAATTGCCTTTCATTCATAGAGTCATAGAACATCAGTTACATGCCAAACACTGACCTACATGCTGACAGAAATTAGAGAGCACAGAAGCCAATATTCCTGGTCTTATGATGCTTGACTCCTAGATAGGAAAGAACCATAGAACATCAGGAGCATACAAATTCAGCAGCATGTGTACAGATGTTGGATGCTGTAGTGGAAAGCGGAGTAGGCCATGTGGGGTCAGCACTGAAGAAAGGTGTGGGGCGTGTTGCTCTACTGATAGGGTTGGCTGGGGAGAACACATTGGGAAGGGGAGATATTAATATCTGAGTGGAGAACATCCTGGGATATTCAAATCACAGTGGGAAGATCAGGGTAGTAACTGAAGAGTAAGCAAGAGGGAACAAGAAACAAATCAGATCCCAGCAAATCTGGGGCAGTCATGGAATTTTACAGGCCACAGTAAGGACTATGGTTTCTACTCTGAGGGACGTAGGAACCATTGGAGGGCTTGTCTTTTAGCTAGTCAAGTTGGGGAAGTGACAACTGAATATCAGTTTCTGCAGAGGTCTGAGAGTGAAAGAGAATAGGAGGCATGTTTAGTATGGGAATGGTAATTAGTCATGAGATATGATGAAATTAATAGAGAGCTTCATGTATATCTGGCAGAAATAAAAAGAACCAAGGAGTTGGACTAGAGGCATTCTACAGTAAAAGACTTAAGGGAATTATTCCCTAGGGGAATAAGAGCATCTCTATGTACCTAGAAATGGATGGGTAGATAAATGAGCCTGTTTTAAACACATAGTATCTGAGATATAATGATACAATTCTGATCTTGTTCTGTTAAGCACTTATTATAGACAGATTTCTTGTTGATGTATAGGAAAGAACCTGACCAAAAGCAATCTGATTGGAGCAATGTGTTTATTTTGGCATACAGTCTCAAGGGGGAACTCCATGATGGCAGGGAAAACAAAGGCATGAGCAGAGGGTAGACATCACCCCTACCACAGCAGGTAGACAATAGCAGTAGAAGAGTGTGCCAAACACTGGCAAGGGGAAGCTGTCCATAACACCCACAAGCCCGCCCCCAACAACTCACCTCCAACAAGGTTCCAAAATTGCCATCAGCTGGGGAATAAGCATTCAGAACACATATGTCTGTGGGGCAAACCTATCTCGATTAACCCATCACAACCCGCCCCTGGCTCCCACACACTAATAATAATACATGATATAAAATATGATGCATTCAGCTCAGCTTCAAAAATCCCAACAGTCTTTATCAATCCCAATGATATTTAAACATCTTTAAACTGAGCCATAACACCAAAAAAAATCATAATAGCACACAACATTCACACTGAAAAAGATAGCACTGGGCTTAGCAAAAAAGATTGAACCAATACAAGATTTAAAACAGGGAAAACACAAACTCTAACCCCAAATCCGATAATAACCAGTGACAGGTCTCTTGGAGTTCTGATTCCGCCCCTCCAGCTCAGCTGCTCAGTCGGGGAAAACTTCATCCAGTGCTGGCAGCTCTCCTTGGCAGCCATCCCAGAGTCCTGACATTCACTGGGTCTCCATTGCAACCCAAAGTTCATCCTCATGGCTCCATTGGGCCTCCACACAGGCAATCCAACATGCCTGCTTCACACTGCCCATGGCCATTTTCAAAAGACAAATCCAATGCCCTCTCTTCCTGCATTTGTTATACTCCATAGTACCAGATGAGCTACCAATTTGTTAATCCCAGGGAAATAAAGCCAACTTTGAAGAGCAGGAAACCTCTTTCGGTAAAAAAGCCCCTTACTTCAAAGTTTGCATTCTTCCTGCTGTCCCATTGCAGATCACCTGGCTCAATCTCAATGGCTGTAATCTCTCAAAAATTGTGGCTGAACAGGCAGTAGGTTCAGCTCAGAGATTTCATTTCTTTTGTGCCATCTCCATCTGCTCACACCAGTTCTTTTTTATACAATGCAAACCTGCATAAGTTCTCAGGACACAGGCAGGAAGAACATAGAAAGCCTCTCACACAAACTGCTTCTAGACTAGTTGGAACAAAGTTCTTTCTCACCCTCATAAGCCAAACCTCACAGTCCATAGTCCTGACTGCATTCAGGTGATTCAACTATGACCAGAATGATTCATCAAGCTGTACTTACAGCCACTGCAAGGCATCTCTTGGGTCAAGCTTTCAAAGCCTTCCACATTCCTCATGCAAATCAGTTCCAAAAGGCCAAAAGCCACAGAATCAGGGTTCTAGCAGCTACAACAGATCCCACTCTCTGGTACAAAAATTGTTGCACTCAACTTCCCGTTTTTGTACAGAAAAGAACCTAACCAAAAGCTCCTTGTGGAATGAGTTTATTTTGGTTTAAGGACTTGAGGGGAAGCTCCATGATGGCAGGAAAACAATGGCATGATCAGAGGATGGATGTCACCTCTGCCACAGCACAGCAAATAGTGGCAGGAAGGTGTGCCAAAACCTGGCCAAGGGGAACCAGCTAAAACACCCACAAGCCCACCCCCAACAACATACCTCCAACAAAGTTCCAAAATTGCCATTAGTTAGTGATCAAGCATTATGAACACATAAGTGTGTGGGGACATCTGGATCAAACCATCTCAGAACTTAACCACCAACTCTGGAAAAGGAAGTATAACCCGTGTTTGCCAATTTCCTTGGTGGAAATACTCCAATGTGGCCAATTTTCTTGGTGGAAATATTCCAATGTGGCCAATTTTGAGCTTCTGAATTTACCAAATTCATTTAGTGGTAGGTGGAAATATAGTGATCAATACAAAATGTTTGAAATGTATACATATATTTTTGCATTTGAATGGGGCGTGCATAATATGAATGTATGTGTATTTCAATGTACATGGTTCTGCATATGTGAGTATGAGCATGTGTGCATGTGGAGGCCAGAGGTCAACATCAGGGGTCTTCCTCAATCTGTCTCCATCTTATTTATTGAGACAGGGTCACTTATTTGCTGTAAAACCCACTGATTTGGCTGGAAGAGTGATCCAGCAAGCCCCAAGGATCCTCCTGTTTATCTCCTCACTCCAGGGATTATGGGTGTGCAGGGCTGTGCCTAATTTTTACATGGGTGCTGAGGACCTAAACTCAGGGTCTCACAATTGTGTGGCAAGTACTTGACCAACTGAGCTAGCCCATGATACATTTTTAGAATTTGTTTCGCGATAAGGATAGCTTAAAGCCATAAGAATGGATGAAATCTTCAGAAACGATATGTGATAGGAGAGAGAGAGAGAGAGAGAGAGAGAGAGAGAGAGAGAGAGAGAGAGGAGGAAGAGGAAGAAGAAGAAGAGAAGGAGGAGGAGGAGGAGGAAGAGGACAGAAAGAAAAGAGAGAAAAGTAAAGGTGGATCTGAATGAATGGTCATATTTAAGGGCTGAGATTTTCAAGTTATAAAAAAAAAGTAGGAATTTAAATTATGAAATTGATTTACAGGTTAGGACCATTTTGTTACTATGGTCAAGTATCATTTCTTTTCCTTTTTTATCCCATCCTGTTTTTTATCTTTTTTTTGTGATATGAAACTGTTGCTGGCACAAATGGGAACTTTTTCTTTTGGGTTTTTCAAAGAATGGGTTGGGCAGGTTCTTCATGTTCCCTATGTAAAGATTTCAGTTTGAATTTGGTTAAGAACAGTTTCACTGACTTTCAGCTTTCCTTAAATATAGCATCACCAGCATCACCTTCCTCTCTACCAGAAACACTTCGTGTTCTTTGACTTTACAAATGGTCACTGTGTTTTTACTAGACTTCCTTAAATATTTTCTTTTTGTTTAAGTCAGCTGACATTTGGTACATTAGTAAAACTTATGCTAATATTTTTAAAAGTTTATTAAGGATGGTAACATCTAGATAATTTTCTTTGTCTATACAATTTTATGAATGAAAAACAGAACAGGACTTATTTACATTTCGTTTGAGACAGTTGTCACTGTGTAGCTCAGGCTGGCCTTGAGCATATGATAATTATCTTGCCCCACCCTCTTAAGTGCTGGGGTTACAGGTATGACCCACCACACCTGGCTAAGGTTAATCTTCATTTATTTTAAACATTTATTTATTTATTTATTTGAGAGAGGAGGAAGAAGAAAATATGGGTATGCCAGGTCACTGCAAACAAACTTCAGATGCATGTGTCACCTTGTGCATCTGGCTTACGTGGTTGCAGGAAATCAAACCCAGGTCAGCAGGCTTTCTGAGCAAGTGCCTTTATCTGCTGAGCCATCTCTCCAGCCATAATTCTTAATTCTCTACACACAATTCATGTTATAGATAACTAGACATACAATATGGTAATCAGACATAAGTATTAATAAACTCTACTTACCTTTGAGATACCACATACCTATGGGAAAATATTTCTAGAATTTTTCCAGGACAATCTCATTGCTCTCATAAATTTATATTTAATTATTAAGATAAGATGTCTGGCATTTTTTTTTTATCTCCCCAGGCCTGAAGCAAAACCCTGTTGCTGAAGAAACCACAGAAAGCCATCGATTAGCATCGAGAGACCCTTCAAGGTCCAGAATAGTATCCAGGCCCCAGATGGTAGTTAGTGCAGTGCTGGAAGGCACTGCACAGGCTTCCAGGGGAAGCTGATCAATGACACTGGAGTAAACAGAGACCACTAGCATGAAACACAGACTGAGGCCATGAGTAGGCTGACCACACCTCCTATTGGGAAAGAACAGCGAACCAAGAAAGGAGTACTAGTGCAATGGAGGAGCCTGGGCCTGGGGGAGACAATCAACAGCTTTTAAATTCGGCCAAATATTCCACTTAGTGTGGGGAAGCCCGTGACTGGAACTGGGGAATCAGTGCGATATGCACTGGATCCCATACTCTTGGACTCCCAAGAAAAGATGCACTATGGGAGTGATTGACGGGGAGGCTACTAAAAATAGAATCTAGGTAATCCAGAATTGTGTATATTTGTTAACCTATACTGAGCCGTGGTGGGGGAGACTATCCAGAGGCATGGCACCCCTTAGTAACAACATACTAGGGCCAGGCGAACCTGGCTGAATACTAGGCTATCCGTGGTCCCCTGCCACAAGGACTGATCCAGAAGACCCACGGAGGTGGATATCCAGCTGATTGGGGATAGGGGGGTCATTGGGGAATTGGGGATATCAACTCATTGTAAAAAATAATAAATAAAATTAAAAAAATAAAGACAAAAAAAGTAGTCTGACATTTTTATTTTAAATTTGTGAACACTGTTAATAGATTTGCTTTGGGTAAAATTAAATTTAGACTCCACCTCCAGTGTTTACTGGATAGTGTAAAAAAATCTAATTCTAAAAATTCTTGCGGAAAATAAAAACTCTTAAAATCCAAGCCACATGCTCACTGAATCTGTGCCCTTAGGAAAGCCTGGCTATTCCTCCCTAGATATTGTACTAAACATTTTCCCAGGTTGCAGTGGGACATTCTTTCTGGGTGGTAGGAGAGGTTCTGAATTTAGCAAAGGAGCTCTCTGTTCTAAGGGTGTTGAAATTATGACTTCAATAAAAGTCATTGAATTTTTGTCCTGAGTGAAAATCAGGTTAAAGTCAGTGAACCTCATCCACAAGAAACAGCTCTTTCTCCCTGTTTGGGGCCCTCTTGCCATCTCCCTCAGGGCACTTATGTGAAATGAGGACAATACGGAGACTTGCGTGTTCACATAATTGATCCACTTCCATCCACATAAAGGGATGAAAAAGTCTCAAATTATTAACAGTCCAGTGCTTTTACAGCTCCCCCTAACACCCGCTTATCGCTTTCAGATTTCCCCTAATTGAATTACCAGGAGCAGACTGATGACCTTAGTTGTCCAAGCGCTATTTATCACATTTTATTTTAAATGAATTACATTTTCAAAAGAAAATATTCTCTTAATCCACTTTTGATCTCATAGTAATTATATTCTTGGGTGCGCTAATGTTTCTGTGACTTTCATTTTCAAGAAACAACTATTAACTTGAGCGTACTCAGTGACCTTGTTTGGATGACTCTGCCCCCCTCAGATGACCTTGAAACAAAAATTATAGAAGCCTCAATTGGCAAGTTCATCAGCATCCAGTAAAGTATGGAAAGGGTAAGAGCTCTTCATTTCTCTTCACCGGCATTCATCACGGAAAGACACATAAAAAGAAAGGGCAAGTTCCAATGACATGCATCCGATAAATTGGAGACTCTTGTCACAGTAAACGCCAATTCAGCAGTTCATAATCACAATGCATAATGTGCCTACATTACTTATTTTTTAACCCTCTAAACTGGGGCTTTTATGACTGACCTTTCCATTTCTTGCTATGTGTCTTTGAATGCCCTCAGGTTTCTCTGCTATGAATCGCCTTGCAGAGTCTGTTGAATTTCTTCTTGGTCATTAGTAGCAAGTAGCATCTTCTGAAGGATCATAGATAGAGAAATAGGAATGATTTCTTGCTTTCAAGTTAGACCATCGAACACACAGACCTTGAGGGGGAATAAGTTATCACATTGTTCATAAGCTGTTTTCAGTGCAGCAAACATAGTGCTACCCTCAACCATTTGCATGGCACTGCTTTTTAGCTTTTTAGCTGACAAATGGGTTGGAAAGTCTTTTGTCTGGACTGGATTCTACTTGTACAACCAGCATTCAATAGGAATGTCATTTGTAAATTGATTTGCAAACTAAAATGGTAAAGTTCACTATGGGCTGTATCAATATTAGTAGACTGTCTATATCACGTAGTCTTCTCTATGAGCTGTGTTTATTAAATCCTATAATAACCAAAGGTACATAATACAGTTTAATATATGGCTTCCAGTACCAATTGATAGTTGTAGTTATTTTCACATGGCTGAAACTAAGCACTTAACCGAAAGCAGCTTGTGGGAGGAAAGGATTTATTTCAGGCTTACAGTTTCCAGGAGAAGCTTCATCATAGTGAAGGAAGCATGGCATGAGCAGAGGCTGGACATCACATCCTCACCAACAGCAGGTGGAAAACAGTAACAAAAGAGTGAAATGATCTCCAGCAAGGGAGAGCTGTCTATAATACCCCAAAGGCTACCTCCATTTACACACCTCCTCCAGCAAGGCTCCACCTCCCAAATTGACACCAACTGAGGACTAAGCATTCAGAATATAGGAGTTTATGCACATCTGACTCAATCCACCACAATAGGTATAAAAATCTGTTCAAGCTCTAACAAGAATAGGATATAACAGATAGATAGCTTGGAGCATATTCTGAGTAGAATTAACCATGGATAGATACAAGGTTAGAGTCAATCTCACTGACTGAACAATTACTCAGACTGTCCTTACTGATAAAGCATTTTTCAGATGTTCCATGATCCTACACACATGTGACTAAAAGTGAATGTGATGTTATCAGTAAGATTTTGCTTAAAAGGAAAGTGCCAAGGATCCAACTATCTTTATAAAGACCTGCTCCCAGTGTCCTATGAGAGCATTTTTCAGAAGAGAAAAATCAGTATAGACTTAATATATGCTCTGATGACAGGAATTCTATGACACAGTATCTTTTCTGCTTTTTTTTCAAGTGATGAAGGAACAATGATAGATTTGAATAGTATTTGTCGTACAGGGTCACTTCATGTTAAATAGGCAGAATATTTTCTCCATTTACAACACAACTCTCACTGAGATCATCCACAAAATAATGGCTATCTGTGGAAACATGTTGTCTCTGTAGAAGAATCCATAGTGGAAGAACATTCTTAAGTTTCTTTTATAAAACATGCTTTGCCTATTTGACACAACGGGAAGCACATGACAGAGTTTGATAACAACTTTATTTATTAAGTAGAAACTTTGTATGAATAAGCCATGTGTTGGTACCTCTGCTTCCCTCCTCCTGCCCCCTTTCCACTGAGGGCAATTCCTCGGTGGAATTGTTGGTATGCGCCATGTGGTTGAGGGCTATGAGTTGTGCAAGCAGCAGTCAGTCATTGGGTGGGGGCAAAGGCCTCCAGGTATTTTCCCCATCATGGCTTTTAAAAACTTTCAACCCCTCTTCCACAAAATTCCCTGAGCCATGGTGGGTGAGTTTAAGTCTACTGTAGTATTGAACTCTTAGAAGCTTCTGGAATTCTGCTTTGGAACATTTTGAGTCTCCTCAGTGTCTGTCTCCAGCAACCCATCTGCCTGGAGTGAACCTTCCCCAAACACACCAGTCCCCTGACCAGTCCAGGTGCACAGACCCCACACACCTAATATTTTTATTTATTTGTTTTCAAGGAGTTAGAGAGAGAAAGAGAAGAGAGAAAAAGAGAGAAAGAGAGAATAAATGGGCATGCCAGGGCTCCAGCCTTTGCAAAAAAACTCCAGTTGCATGCACCACTTTATGTGGGTACTGGGGATTGAACCACAGTTGTTAGGCTTTGCAGGCAAACACCTTAACCACTGAGCCATCTCTTCAGGCCTGAGAACTATTTTCCTAAACTAGATGTTCCTATTACATCTTTCATCTTAAAGTGTAGTCATGGTTTTCTGCTGTTAATTTTGATATCCTTCTTTGAGTTTTTGCTGGATCCATGCTACAAAGCCAGTCGTCACCACATTTCATCATGTCAATCAGTTTCTTAGGCTGCTTTTGCTTTCTGCCCTCCCCAGCTCCAAGGCAGTGGCACAATCACCCCACATGTGCGCCACAAGGTCTCTACACACACAAGCAAGGGTGTCCCTCAACTAGGTCCACTAACAACAGAGCCCCACTGTCTGTACTATGCTATTTCAGGGATTTCCAAAGCTTCCTGTACCTGGAAAATATAATTCTATTTTCTTAGTGATGCTTCAAGTACCTTTAAAGGAAAAAAGTCGTGTTATGCCCCTATATGATTCTCTGGAAGAAGTAACATATTAAAGATTTATATGGCACAAGCTGTATGGCACTCTTCCTTTCTGAAAATGAACATTAATGAGGGAAGCCCAACTGACATCTAACATGAGAAGTGTAGTAGGAGGTAGAAGACAAAAATGGTTTGCTTGATTTTTCTTGATAATCATTTGTCATAAAAATGACATTTAACCAATGCTATAGTTAATTGATAATGGCAAGTCAACACCATTTACTAGGTCTTTCTATAATTCAGGAGGGCATCACTAAAAATTATTGTTAAGCACATTCAGAAAGACTCTATAAAACCAGTATGACCACAAGCAAAAAAAATAGTTTGAATCAACATTTTCATAATTATAAAATTATCAAGGCTTTGAAGCATTTCAGAGAGCACTTATTTTTTTTAGGCCAAATCCCATTAAAACATATTCATGTTCTATTCTTTACCTAAGGTGTTTTTCTTTTTCTTCACTAGGTTTGAGGTAGCCTTGCAAAATCAACAGCCAACAATCACAGCACTAGAAGCTTGACAGTCATTGGAGAATCAGACAGGGATAAGAGCTCCTTCAAATCCCCATTACCAAAGAAGTGGTCATTATTTGGTCTGTTCCCATGATTCCCTGGAAGATTCCACTTACAAAGCTGCTTTTATTTGACCTGATTTGAAGTTTATCTAGTGTGAAAAGGCTGTTTTTAAAGCACAAACCCTCACACACACACATCAGAGGCTATTGTTTAAATTGCAGCTATCTGAGGCAATAGATAAAAATAACAAAAGAAGACACAAAAATTTAAAAGAAAAATATGTATAATGAGATGCCTTTAGGAAACATTAAACCTCCTGAATATTGCTGGGATCTAGACACCTGTGTTTATGGATATGGATATTTTTAGGGCTATGAGCATGTTTAAGAAGATCTGAGATAGTTAAGCCACAAATGTGAGATTCTAACAAGCAGAAAGTGATGAATAGCCTAGTTAAGTGTTAAAGGTGTTCCCCAATATACATATAGATCCCTCAGCAATGTGGAGAGGCCTATTAGCTCTAGATTTTTAAGAAATCTCCACCAAGTCATTAGCTGGCCATAAAATACATAGTAGCTACTTCAAAATCTGCCATTCCAGAAAAGTCACTGAAAAACAATAAATAATAGAAAACTCTGCAAAGGGAATAATCTCTCATCTCCAGTGTTACTCAAAATACCAATTTTACACAAAATGTGCAAATAAAGCAGATAATATAGCCCACACAGTGAAAAAAATGATCAACAAAGGCAATCCCTGAGGAAGGGTAGATGTTACATTTATTTACAAGGGCATTAAAACAACCATTTAATATATGTTCAAAGAACTGCAAAAAAGTGCCCTACAGAATGAAGGAAGAATGTCTAGTTGATATCTCATCAAAGAAAAAATATTTTTTTAAAAAAGAAATAATTTCTTAAAAATAGAACAAACACATCCTGAAGATGAAAATGTGTTATAACTGAAATAAAAATTCCAGTACATGACTCAAAGTAATTTGGGTCCTAGGAAAAAGAAGAGAATGAGAAAGGATATTTGAGACATAGTGACTAAAACTCTCCAAGTTTGGTAAAACACATACCCGGTGTGATGGCTAAATTTTGTTGTCAACTTGATTTTTCAAGGAATCATGGGTGGGTCTCTGAGGATGTTCACAGGAAGGAAGCCTCTCAGTAGGGGGCAGGATGTAAGGAAGCTCAAAGGAGCTAGAAGTAAACATCCTTTCCTGTGTGGGCAGTGCAGGAAGGAAAGTCCAGAGATTCAGGAAGCCATTAAATCTGGGATAGGGTTGCAAGACCCCTCCCTAAGGCTATATAAAGGGGAAAGAATTCTCTCCTTGCCCTCCTGCCTGTTTTGCTGTTCTGTGTGTGGTGTAGGTGGTGGGTTTTTCTCTCTGCTTGGAACTGTGAAAGGGGAGCAGCTTCTTTTTCATTCTGGAACTTCCCTTGTATCTATAGCTACAAATAAATACTTTCCTCCCCCAAATTGTGCCTGGTTTGAAGATTCACCCCAGCGGCATGTGTCTGACTATGATGCCCAGTAAGCTCAATAAATCATGTAAGATAATCACAAAATCATTCACATCTATGTAAAAACAAATACTTGAAAGTTGCAGAGTAAATAAACAAGAGAGCAACTCACCATACACAAGAACCATCTATAAGATTAACAGCTAATGTCTCACTAGAAGCTGTGGAGGCAGATGGCAATGGGATATCATTAAAGAGCTAACAAAGGACAGTTCACCAGTAATTCTTTATACAGAAAAATTATCCTTCAAAAACAAAGTCAAATTTAAATATTTCAAGATAAAACTGAAAATTTCAATTTCTTTTCAATATATTTTGTGGGGGGATTGGAATTAAAGGATGTCTATACTGTAACTCAAATCCACATAAAGAATTTAAGAACATCCCTAAAGGCATCTAAGTCAGTAAATATGAAAGATAGTACAAATGTGTATTTTTTATTATCCATAATGAATTACATTATTTAATGGGCAAACAATGAGTTGTTATCCCCAGTCCCCAATGCCCCTTTTCCCCATTCCCATTTTTTTCCTCTAAACTGATCCAAAAGACAAAGTAAATTAATCTGTACTGGCAGCACAAGATGTGTAAATATATAATTTCTATGAAAGTCACAGCCCAAAGGAAGAGGAAAGAAATTGAAGTGATATAGGAGTAAAAATTTGTATAGAATTAAAATTATGTTGGAATAAATTCTAACTCACTTATATATTAAGATGTTAACTGTAATCCTCAGGAAAGTTACTAAGAAAGTCACTAAAAATATTTTTAAAAAACTGACAAAATTAAAATTGCACAATAGAAAATACATATTTCCAAATAAAGGTTGTAATGGGGGAAGATATGAATTAAATAAGGTATGTTTATGAAATAAAGAGCAAAATGACAGATGTAACCAAATCAGTAATTACATTAAAGATAAAGGGAATGAATTAAGACAAAATTGGCAGAATACATTTTTTTAAAAAATGGACCCAAATATATGCCACTAAAAGGACATACTTTCAAAAAGATACATAGATTTGATGAAAAAACATACAAAAATATAATTTAAACACTAGCCAAAACAGAACTGGAGTGATTGTATAAGATGAATATCATATCAAATATACTTTAAAACAAAAAAGTCATCAGCGGACTCTTTTGAAATAAGGGGCCTGAATGCTGAAGGAGGTTTCCTACTCTTCAGAGTCCACTTTATTCCCCCCAGATTAACCAGTTGGTAGCCCTCCTGATACTATGGAGTATAACAAATACAGGAGAGGGTCATTGGATTTGCAACATGATTTTTTTTCTTGGAAATGGCAATGGGCAGTTTGAAGCAGGCCTATTGGATTACCTGCATAGAGGCCCAGTGAAGCCCTAAGGATGGGTTGCAGTGGAGACACAGTGAAATGCCAGGACTGTGGGATGGCTGCCAAGGAGAGCTGCCAGCATTGGATGGAGTTTTCCAGGACTGTGAGTAGCCCAGCAGGAGGTACAGAATCGAAACTCCAAGAGACGCATTACTGGTTATCATCGGACTTGGGGTTAGAGTTTGATGTTTGCTCTGTTTGTTTGAAATCTTATATTGGTTGGATCTGTCTTTGCCATACCCAGTGCTATCTTTTGCAGTGTGAATGTTCTGTGCCATTATGGATGTCTTGTTTGTTTGTTTTGGGGGGCTTTTGTTTTATTTTGTTTTTGTTATTATGGCTCAGTTGAAAGAAAAACTTTGGGGACTTTGGAGTTGAGCTGAATGCATTTCATTTTACATCTTGTATGATTATTAGTTTGTGGGGGCCACAGGCAGATTGTGATGGTTTGATCCAGGTGTCCCCCACAAACGAAAGTGTTCTGAATGCTTATCCCCAGCTGATGGCAGTTTGGGTATTGGAACCTTGTTGGGGTTGTGTTGTTGGGGGGGTGGGCTTATGGGGGTTCTAGCCAGCTTCCCCTTGCCAGTGTTTGGCACACTGTCCTGCTGCTGTTGTCCAACTGATGTTGGTCAAGAGGTGATGTCCACCCCTTTGCTCATGCCATCATGGAACTTCCCCTCAAGTCTGTAAGCCAAAATAAACCCATTCCTCCCTTCAAAAAAAAGTCATCAGAAACACAAGAGCACATTTTATAATAAGAATCCAATTCTTCCATCCACTAAGCAATTGTAGATGTGGAGGTTTCTAAAAATATTTCCAATGGAACTTCAAGAACCTCTTTTCAATAATGGCTGAAAGTGTAGCAGATAACAACAACAAACAACCCCCCTGAAGTCTTATACCTTAAAATTAAATTAGACTTAACAGAGATTAGCTGAAATCTCCAGAAAAAAACTCACTTTCTTCTCAAGTTCACAGGGAACATTCCCCAGGGGTACACCATGTGTTGGGCCATAAAATAAATGCAATGATTTTATATGTGTGCTGTTAAAGTGGAATAAATTAAAGATTAATGGTCAAAAAACTCTTTAAACTTATTTATACACCTTATTTTATGTAATTCTCAGTATTACCCATAATTATTATATGGTTTGGTATAAGACACATGTTTCTGTGTAATGACTATCTACTTAACTACAAATAAAGAAACTATAGGAGAGAATGTCACATGCTTTGTCTAAGATTAAACAATAAGAAACAAAGTACAAGCTAAATTAATGTCTTTCTATTTCAGGCCTCAAAGTAATGTTGACTCATCAAAAAGTTATTTACATCTAAGGGAAGTAGACAAGGCTCTTACTCTATTTCAGTTGCACATTTTCTTATGCTCTTTCTCCACAGAACTTTCTACAAGAATTGTGTTGTATTTCTTGAGCTAAAGTAAAGACACGTGAGTAACATAAGTAATAGGCTTCACTCATCCCAATTTCTCCATGATTTTTCCTGGGTGGACACGGAAAGTCCCAGGTAATAGGAATGCTGTCAGGAAACAAATGTGATTGGATACATGGGGGTATTTATAAGGATTTCATTGCTGATGCCCCATAACTATATTTTCTCTCCACATATGATAAAGCTGTTCCCAGGAGAGGGCTGGCACTTTCCTTTGACAATCTTATTAACTGAAGTTCAGTCCAGGAAACAAAAAAAAA
>PVHP010030000.1:0-22580 GCA_004024765.1 Zapus hudsonius
CATGCTCAGAAATTCTCCATCAGAAAGAGCCATCCTAGTGATCCCAGTCTCCTGATTGAGAATGACATTTCCTATAAAAGCTGGCACACAGGCAGGAGTCATAGGGATTTGCCTAAGGACATATGGCACAAAGCAGTAGAAGCAGTTAGGAGCCCAGGAGCTCTGACTTCCAGCTCACGCCTCTTCCCATTCACCACCCTGAACAGGTGATTGTCCATATTTCAAACAACCCCTTCTTGGTAGATCAAGTCAGTAAATACTGCAAAAGAAAGAAATGCCAGGTGGAACAATGGACCAGTCAGACATTTCACAGCCATTTAATTTTTATTTTGTAATTTTCACAATCTGAGCAACCAAGTCGAATACATAAAGGAGACACTAAAACATGGCATAATAAAATCCATCTGACCAGGAATCTAGGTGTGGGTGTTTTTGTCTGCAGCTCAGCTTTGTTTCGCCTTCACAGCAACTGTTTCCAGGGCTCAGCAAGCCCTTTGACCAAAGCTGCATCGAGCTGCAAATTGAGGCATGGGGCAAAGCTTCTATGATTAAGGAATTCAGAATCCAGCCAACATGAAGGCTCCAGGCAGAGAGAAGTACTGAGGGAAAAACATCTCAACATCGCCACACACACACACACACACACAGCTGAATGCCCGAAATAAATATTAACTGTTATTTCTACAAATGTTCCCACTGTTTGATATACTTCATTTCCCCCGTTTGAGAGTGGGCCATGTACTGGAGGAACATTCTGGGCTTGTGCTCTTGATGAGTCTTCACAGCACGGGCTGGGTCAGTGTTTGCAGCTCAGCTGGCTGATGCCAGAGTGGAGAGAGCTCCTCTGATTTGATTCCACCCCAGGCACTGAAGGATTTTCAAGATTTCCCTCTTAATATTTGGCTTTGCTTGATAATCCTAGAGCATGCTGGGAAATCTCAGCAAGAGGAAAAATTTGCTAACCACAGGGAGGCCTGCTCTGAGGGCTCTGGGTAAGTAGGAAAGCTTATGAGTGTGACTACTAATGACTCTTGAATATTCTGCCTGTCATGAGGTTTCCCTTCAACACAAAGTGTGTAGGCTTGTGAGGACAGAGGGCTTTTAGAAAACTCAGCCTTCCCCAGAAACACGAATGCCTGATTGAGCCATTTCCCAAGAAAAAGTCATTAGTCAGAAAGGTGTGTGGAACCATATGGTTCACCTTCTAATTTCGAATTTCAAAAGCAGAAGTTGGCCAAGGGTTGAAAACAGTTTTTGCTTCACGTTTATATTTTTCACTTTCTTATCCATGGAGGGCCCACCTTGCCCTTCGCATATGCAGCAGGGAAGATTTGTTTTCTGCCTCTCAGGGTTAGAGAAAGGAAGGTGACCAAATCCCAAAGCTTGAGAGTTCCTTTGAGCAAACCAGCTTCTTGAGCTGTTTTGTTTGATGTATTTCTTTCTTTTGTTTTTGTTTGTTTATGTGTGGTCACTAAGACTCTGTCTTGGAGATGTTGGACAAAAGTTGGCTGCCCGTTTGGTCCCAGACCTCCAGATGTGAGCTGGCACTGGAGGGGAAGTGGGTGGGAGGCAGACTTTGCAGTTTGTGCATTGAGTGGGGGGGGGGACAGGCCTTGCTGGCTGGGTGGTCATGCTCTGAGGCATCTGTTCCTAGAACAGAGTGGCTTTGCTAAATATGCAGCAGCTGTGTATGACACCTGAGTGTGGCTGGTCCTGACTGGAAGGAATCCATCCAGAGGTTTGATTCAGTTGATTCTAGACTCTTCTGACCGTTCTCTTATTGACAATGTGCACTTCTATAAATATGTGAACTCTTGTCTCGTGACCCTGTACCCGTAGAGTCTCTCATCTTTAAGTCAGAGTGATTGCACAGACCCTGGTAGGCTGGAAATCTCTTCTGCCTAACTGAATTGACTTCAATTCACTTCCTGCTGAGGAATGTGCTCGTTTTATGCCAGAGGACTCTGAGAATTAGATAGAGTCAGGGGTTTACTCAAGTTTATACAGCTGGTTCTTCTTATCACGTATCTTCATTTGTTTAAATTCGAAGACTTGATTACTTTTCTTACCAATTTATAGCAATGATGATATAACCAATCGGTTTGGATGATATCACAGTAGATATTTAACCACAATGTCTTATTTGTGATTTTTTATTCCATTAGTGTATATTATTTCTGCAAACATTGAGCTTCATTATGACATTTTCGTATAGATGTATAATGTGCTTCAGTTTTATTTGCTCACCCTTGTTGCTATCCCTTGTCCTCCTGTCTCTTCCCACCGGTCCCCTTCCTCTTCCCAAATAGTCTCCCTTCTACTCTCATGTCTCTTTTTAAGATGTAGATTCTTCAGTGAGAGAGAATATGAAATACTTGTCTTTCTGAGTCTGGCCTATTTCCCATCTTCCTTTGGATAAGAGGAGTGACCCTCCTTTCTGTGATAAGAGTAAAACCTCCTATCTGGGTCAGTAGGACTGTCTGTAAGTTCTATGACTTTGTTCCCTGCAGACTATTAATAGAAGCATGCTAACATTCAGCTGATTCTGGCCTCTCCTCATCTTTCTGTTATTGAGCTGTAGTCTGTTACTGATACTAGAGTTGGCTGGGATTTTCCCATAAGCCCCTGAGATTTCCTAGCCTCTGCTCCCCTTTGTAGGACTGGGTTATAAGTACATGTGGCCACACAGAGCTGTTCTATGTAGGATCTGGAGATTTGAACTTGAGCTGTTTTAGGCCTCCTCAGACCCTCAAACTTGGACAGGAAGTTCACTTAAACACTGAGCCACCTCTCCAGCCCTATAAGTTGTGCCAACTGGTGCAACAGTGGCATGTCTATTGTGGGGGAAACCAATTACTCTCTAATTGGCCTGAGGCCTGCTCCACAGGGAGGGAAAGCATGCCTGGTACTGAAGACCGAGTCAAAAAAGCCTATGGTGGGGGAGGTCATGAACCCTAGGTGAGCAATGCCTGCTGTTGTCTTGCTAAATACAAATTAATCCCACCAAACTGCATTATAAGCACTTTTTTAAAAAATTAATATCAATATAATAATGCTACTCTCACTTTTGGCTAGAGAAGCTTCTCTCTTTCAGATGGTGGTGACCACTGGGATAACTCGAAAGATACCATAGTTCTGAGAAGATTTAAGAGTGGAGTGTTCAGGACTGGGACATCTCTGTCACACTTCCCAAGGCTCAGGGTCTATTGTGGAAGAGGTGAAGGGAGATTGTAAGAGCCAAAGGAAGGGGAGGGCTGCTTGCAACGCAATCTTCCAGACACAAAATGGCCTTGATATTCATGACTTCGCAATGCCTGGTGATACCTACACATCATGGGAGGAAACGATGATGACACCGAAACAAAACAGAGGCTAATTGAGAGGGGGAAGAGATATGGGGGAGGGTGGGGAGGGAATCATAATGGTTTATGGTCTATGATTATGGAAGCTGTCAAGAAAAAGTTTTTTAAAAATATTCTGTATGTATCCATGATATGAAAGTAGAAGTAAACTGATTACAGAATAAAGTGCATTAACAGGAGGAAAGAGGTGAGAGGAGGAAGATGTTCAACATTCAAGATGTGTATGTACAAAACTAAAAAGTTAAAAGATAAATGGAGAAATATGATCAAAATCAGACAATTCAGATTATGATAAGATTCTCCAGGGCTGGAGAGATAGCTCAGCAGTTAAGGCACTTGGCTCCAGTGCCTGAGGCCCCCAGTTCAATTCCCCAGGACCCACATAAGCCAGACCCACAAGGTGGTGGCCCTGGTGCACTCCCTCTCCCCCCTCTCTGCTTGAAAATGAATAAATAAAATATTTTTAAAAAGATTCTCCAAAAATTTATTGAAATTTTCTTTCCAAGATAGTTGTTGTAGCTAGTCCATGTATGCTTGAATAGAAAATATACATTCTATGGCTGTGTTCTACAAAAAGACATCAATACAGGGGTTAATAGTTTTTTTTATCAAATATTCTATATATTGACTGATTTGTTGCTTTTACAATCTTTAAATTACTTAAAGACATTTACTAAAATCTTTTAAATCGTAGATTTATAAATTTCTCCTTTTATCCCATAATCTTACTTTATTAGTGACTTTTTAATATTTTGCATGCATTTTACTGAGTGTATCTTATTATGTGAATAAATGTTTAAAGTTTTTATGTCTTTCTGTAAAACTCATTTTTACTACTATGTAGATATATCGATTAATGTAATAATTCTCCTTCTAGCTACATCAAATTTCTTTGTTAAATTCATACCTGAAAAGTCTTTTTCTCTACATTTACTGATAATCTTCCTGTTTTACATCTACTGCTCATAAATCCTGTTTCAGATATGATTTTTTAAAACATATAATATACCAGAAATCGATGGCAAAACCCTGTTGCTGGAGACATCACAGGCTGCAGTCAGTCACAGGACGTTGAGAAATCAAGCTGAAACTTAGAGGAAAGCTGTCATGGTGCTGGAAATCTCTTGGGGGGTAAAAATCACCAACAATGTGAACAAGCCATGGATCCGCAAGCTACAGAATCAATCAGCCAGGTGAAATGTACACATAGTGCTATAACGGCCTGCAGGCAATGAGAGCAATCAACTGCTCTCTGATTGGATATGAGGCTTGCTCAGTGGGAGGGAACTCATGCATGGTACAGAGAACCAGGTCAGAAGCCTGAGGCTTGGAAGACCAGACACCCTAGAGGAAGCTTCCACTGTTCTTTGGCTAAAAGGAGAGATTCTGCCCATCAAAAAGCCTTCTAAATGTGTAAGTTTATCCCTTTGGATCAATGCTGTTCTTACTCTTGGTTAGAAAATGTGCTTTTGACAGATGTCAGCAAATACTGGGAGAACCAAGACCCATCAAAATGACAAGAAGAGAAAGCGGAGTGCCTAGCACACAATGAACCATCTCTACTCTTGTAGCCAACCTTCTCAGTGCTGTGACAAAGAAACCAACCCAAAGAAGCTTGTGGAGGAAATGGGCTTGTTTTGGCTTATAGAATCAAGGGCAAGTTCCATGATGGCAGGGAAAATGGTGGCATGAGCAGAGGGTGGAAGTCACCTCCGCCACAGCACAGCAAAGAGTCATATCTCCTTATATCTTAATTTTCAAATGAAGACAGTAATCTCATGATTCTGCCTAACATGATGTAACTATACCACTTACAATCGGAAACGCATAATCTTCCCCAACATAAGGCAGGTCTCTTGAGGAATGCTTAGTCTAATATCTAATACTATAAATTCAACAATTATTACTGATATACTCTCAATTAATATTAATTATATAATAGAGGAAAAACAAAGGTATTGGTATACATATGGGCAAACATTCTTAGCAAGTCATACAAAACAAACAAAATACTCATGTCAATTACAGCTCTCGTTTTTGTAACTGGTCAAGTGGCCTTAGTTGGTATTTGTAACTACCTTCTTCTACTACCCATTCTGTTTTTCCTCCACCTTCAGCAAGCACCTCAGCAGGTCTTGGTTCTTTACCTGGAGGGGTGACCCATACTTTCATTCCTGATGGATCTGAGCCATTTTTCACATTGCTTTGATTGGGATGTTATAGTTTCCCATCGACTTTGATAACAGGGCATGGTAACACCAAGAAGCGCCCTATAGAGTCTCCTGCACTCCAGACATACTCTTCCTTGCCTCCATTGTGGAGGAGCAGTCCAATTTCTCCCTGGTAGTCTGAATCAATCATTCCTGCTAACACTGTAACTCCTTTCTTGGCCTGTTGACTGGAGGGCATCAGGAGCCCAAAGTGTCCAGGGGAGAGTCTTAGCTTCCAGTTCAATGGAATGTTCTCTGTGCCTATGGATGGGTGCCAAGGTAAGCTGCCAGCACCGGATGAAATTTTCCCATACTGTGAGTAGCCGAGCTGGAGGGATGGAATTGAATCTCCAAGAGACTTGTTATTGGTTAGAATCATTGGACTTGGAGTTAGAGATTGATGGTGCCCAGCTTGTTTTAAATCTTGTATTGATTCAATCTGTCTTTGCTGTGCCTCATCTTTTGCAGTGTGAATGTTGTTTGCCATTATGGGTTTATTTTTGGCATTATGGCTCAGTTGAAAGCTGTGGGGACTTAAGAGTTAAGCTGAACACATTATATTTACATCTTGTATGATTATTAGTTTGTGGGGGTCAAGGGTGGACTATCATGGTTTGATCCAGGTGTTCCCCACAAACAAATGAATTGTGTTCTGGGTAATTGATCCTCAGCTGATGACAGCTGATGGACTTTACAACCTCGATGGAGCTGTGTTGTTGGGGGTGGGTTTATGGGGATTATAAACCAGCTTCCCCTTGCCAGTATTTGGCACACCTTCCTGCTGCTGTTTCCAGTGCTGTGCCAGAGGTGATGTCCACCCCTCTGCTCATGCCATCGTTTTCCCTGCCAGGATGGAGTCTCCCCTCAAGTCCGTAAGCCTAGTAAACCCATTCCTCCACAAGTCGCTTTTGTTTGGGTTCTTTCTGCGCAGCAACTAGAAAGCTGACCACAACAGATGGCAATATACACCTGTAATCCTGGTACTGGTGAGGCAGAGCCATGAGGATCCCTAAGGTTTGGTGATCTAGAAAAAATTGCTGAGCTCTAGTTTCAGCGAGAGACCTTGTCTCAAAAAATAAAGTGAGAAGTATCTGAGGCAGCACCTAAAGTCCACCTCTGGCCTCCACACATGTACATCCATGCACCTGTACACACACCTGTACACTCATGTGCACACACACACATAGGAACACGTATGCAAATGTGCATGCCCACCACACAGGTATTTGAAAAAGCACATAAGACACTAATCATGTGTTCTTTTTTAATATAACAGAAACAAGGCAATCCTTATGATGATGTAGTATAAAAAGCTCAAATTCTTACAGTTAAAATTTAGAAAAGTATAGTGATACACTAAGCATAATTTTATAAAGGGGCTCCTCAAGCTTATAAATAATCAGTAACAGTAACCACGGACTCAGTTGTAAAATCCCAAGCACTACAAGGAGTGCCTTACTTATATGTTTTTAACTCACAAAAAGACACTTAAATATACATTTACCCCCAGTTTTAGAAACACAACGATTAGAGGTAGAATGACTTGGTCCACCTCACCCAGTTTGTGAGGAGAGGTGCAAATGCCTTTCTTCTTTCAAAGCACACGTTCTTTCTACAGTACTGGGATGCCTCAAGTAACTCCCTGGCTTCCTTCCTCCCCTCCTTCCACACGTTCTTTCTACAGTACTGGGATGCCTCAAGTAACTCCCTGGCTTCCTTCCTCCCCTCCTTCATCCTTTCTTCCTCCCTGTCTTCCTTTTTTCCTTTCCTCCTTTTCTCTCTTTCTCCTTCCCTCCCTCATTTGTTCCTTCCTACCATTTTTTTTAATGTGTTTTGTTTTGTTTTGAGACAGGATCAATTCCTGGCTAGCTTTGAATTTGCTATGTAGCTCAGGTCTGCCATGTACTTTCATTCCTTCTGCCCCAGCCTCCCGAGTGTCAAATCGCTTCTGAGGAATAATATCTCTGAAGAAATGAAGAGCTTTTCATAACCCGGACCTACAAACAAATACGTATGTTAAGAAGCCAAATTGATTTCCTTAAAAACATACCCACTCCTCACAATAACTACAAAATCACTTGGATGATGAGACCAGACATACCTCTTGAGGGTTATCCATCACTGTCCAGGCTAATATGGTTCTTTCTAGAATACCACATTTTTACAAAGCCCTGCCCAACACCTCATTCCTTTCTTAATTTCTTTTGACTTATTTTCTGCCCCCACCGCCTTCCTCAGGGACAGGTCTGTTAACAGTTATCTGTCTGGCTCCCAGGCTAACACAGACCTCCTTGTGAGGGTGCTTGTGTGGACATAATTGAGTCATCTCTGGGATCTGCACCTCCTTGCTCGTTCTCCTGTGGCTGCTATGCTGTCAGCCTGACCCTCCCGGTTTGACATGATCCTTTATGCAATGGCTTTCTTCACGGGCAGTCTCGATGGTCTGACCTGAAACGCCATTGCTCTGTCCTATTACCACGCTACTTCTATTGCTCGGGTTTGTAGAGAATCCTGTGCTGCAGGCGACTGCCCGCCCTTTGCAATCACAAATGGAATTTCCTTTTATTTCACAAATAACCAGCCTCCCCAAAGTCTCATCTGTTTGTGGGTACAAACAAAGCCACACAATGTTTATAACCCCAGTTTCATTGACTCATACCCACACCTACATAATACACGACCTCAATTCCCTGCAGAAATGCCCACAGGTATCCTGCTTTGCTGTACACTGCAGACTGGTGAGTAGTCCTTTTGCAACCTCTTAGGCTGTGCCTCTCCATGCCACCAGCACCAGCAACCTCCCTCAAGATGCTGACATCCATCTTCCCATCCCATAGTGAAGTCTCTCCATGTATTCCATGACGCACTGCCTCTCCGCAGGTCTGAAAGCCAAGGGTCTGTCTGATCATGGACTACAACATCTCTTCCTCCCGCAGCCACAAACCCTCCAGGTGCTGGGTTCCCAAGCATGCTGCCCCGAATGCCCACAGATAAACTGCATGCTCTAAAGCAAGATCGTATTCTTGTCATGTGTCACCAGCTCAACACACATGCTCAATCATGACTGACACTTCTAATTTATGTTTGGACCCCAACACTCCCCTCCACACACACACACACACACACACACACACACACACACACACGTGTATACATTATACTTCTGATACCAGTGAATTAGCCACTAAAGAGGGCCCCTTAGGATGGAGTGACAGAGCCTGTCATAACTGAATTTTTAAAAAATATTTTTATTTATTAATTCAGAGAGAGAGTGAGAGAGAGAGACGGAGAGAGAGAGAATGGGCATACCAGGGCCTCCAGCCGCTCCAGATGCATGTACCACTATGCATCTGGCTTTACATGGGTACTGAGGAATAGAACCCAGGTCCCGTCCCCCAGGTCCTTAGGTAAGTGCCATCACCTCTAAGCCATCTCTCTGGCCCCATAGTTTGTGTTTTAAGCATCCCCCACAGTCTATGTGGTAAAGGTGGAAATTGTAATAGGTGGGGCCTAGTGGGAGGTCTTTATGTCATTGGAATGCTCTTCTCTTTCTCTCTTGTGCTTTCTGGCCAGAAGATGAGTGATTCTGGTCTACTGTGCATTCCTACCATGATGTTCCGCCTCTCCACAGGCCTAAAAGCAAGAGTCGGCCCAATCATGGACCAGAACATCTGAAGCCATGAGCCGAAGTAAAACCTTTTTCTTGGTAAGCTACAAGTCTCAGGTATTTGCTATAGTAACAGAAAGCTCACAAATGCAGATGATACCGATCCTTAAAAAGTGATTTACTTTTCTGACACTTGAATTGCAGAGTACAGAGGGAAAAAGAGAGACAGCCTGCAACCACAGGCAGGATTTAGCATTGTCAATGGAACCCGTTCTCCCCTACCTTCCTCTGCCTTCACCATTCGGTGCCAGCTGTCACCAAAAGCTGTTTCCAAACCAATTACCATTCCTTTATCAGAAAGGAGGATAAAATCTTAACAAAGTAACAGATGATCAGATGCCATTGGTCCCCCCAACTCTGGAACTGCTTTAGAAAGGAAGTTGCATCTTTGCAGAATTATTATTATCAATCAGCCTTTATTGCTTCAGCTTTCTTTATTACATTCTAACACAGCAAGTAATGAAAACATATAATAAAGAGAATAAAACACGTAATGCATCACTGTGCAGATATTGCAATCATAGCAAATCCAATGTAAATGCCCTACAGGGAATACTTGAGTCATCCAATACACTGCTAACAGTTTGCATGATACTCCATTACATTATCCATCTCCTAAAGCTGTCAGGCTCCGCTAAATATCATGCCAGCATCCACCCCGAATAGCACTCCTCTTCCCACCCTCCAAAGGGGAGGCATATTTCTTTGCTGTCGCTGGTTTTAATGTTTGCAAAGAGTAGCTCTAGCTCCTGAATAATTAATGCATAACGATTACTAAGCTATGGGTAGTTTACTATTCTAGCCCCTCTGGTCTTTGCAATGTCGCTTGCTTTAATATGCACTTGCAATTGGAACCAAGAGGTAGTAAAAGCTGTTGAGATGGCGTGGAGCTCAGTCAATAATGACTTAGAGTTTGGGCACAGCCTGGGTTTTCTATTCTTGGCTCTCAAGCCCCTTCTGCTGCTTGTGCTCTGTCTTGGTCTTCCTTTTGCAAATGCTTCTCTGAGGACAGCCTCTCTGCTCTGTTTACACTTACCTAAAAGAATAGATGCTCAAAAGTTCAAGTCAACTTCACACTTCCTCTGCGGTGTTTCAGCTCAGGAAGAACACTGGCCATGGCTAAAGACACTTGAAATGTTTTGTCAGATTCACACATTTCGAGCAACTTTATGATCTCACACAGTACAAGGACTTAGTAAATATTGAATGCCAATAATTGCACGGTAGACTCTCCCTAGTGACCATAGAAGGGGCTTCCAACGGAGCTGAGAGAGCTCTAAAAGGAAGGGCAGCAACTTCCTCGGGGAGGGAAGGCAGGGTAACAACACAAGGGGTTATGGCCCTGCTGCCTGCTTCAGGGGTTTCTGCTCCCAGTGACTTCTAAGATGAGCCCAGGCGATAATGGTTTCCATATGGAAGAAGTGGTGGCATTCTGAGAGGGAGAGATGGGTCGTTTTAATGACGATATTCCTGGGGTATCTTCAGGACAATGAGAAGACATAATAAAACAAAGCGAATTCCTCTGAGTGGGCATCAGCAAGGAGACTAGTCACTTATAGGACAACAACCCCAAGTAATTCACATTGGTTCCAGGTTTGGAGATGAACTCATACTGTGCAATGGAAGATTGGTCTAGACGTGCGCTGGAATTAAACAAAAGAATATATTGAGGCATTTCTAACGAAGGGAATGGCCATTTAGAACCTTGTTGCTCAATAAAGCCATCATTTCCTATTTTTCCCTCCTCTTTGGAGTCTTCTAAATCTCCTCATTAAATGAAAATTTTAGAAATAAATATGTAAATGACTTGTGTCTGGTCTCAGGAAGATCTGTTTGCTTATGGAAGAGATGCTGTTAATTTCTTGAGTTGGTTCAGGACAAGGTCTTTGACTAAGTGGATCCTGGTAACCTACATGTTAGCCTAAGTCTAAAAGGTCAACCTTGCTACGTCCTGCTCACCCAACAGGCCGGGCCTTCTATATTGTAATTGGTACTTTGCCCTCGCCAGCTCTTGAATGTCACTGGGCCTGCCACTGGGTTAAGTGGACAGGACCTGTGGTACTGAGAGTGAGGCTAACATGCACAGTGTTCATGACTGCAATTGGTTTGCTAATGAATCATTTGTCAGGAAAGAATGAGGTGAGGTAGAAATATCTGCAGGATGACCCCAATTCCCCACAGTATGCGTGTGTTGGAATAGCAAACTGAATATTGAAATCTGCGTGTTGTTGAGACCTAGAAGGTACTGGTGACAGATCAGTGCCACCCTTTTCCCTCAGATTGCTGATGAGGAGTCCGGACAGGCGCCCCATGGCCGACAATGTGCAGTGCAGCACGGGAGGGGGAGGAACTCTTCTCCACTGGGAAGGGTAGAGATAAAGGATGCTCTAGACACTGACTTCTCGGAGCTTCTTCAATGCCATTGTCCTGTTCTTCCACGTGTCAGGGCCTCACCTTCCTTTCCAGTCATCTTGAGTTCTTTGTATGAGGGACCCAAGTCATAGATGGGGAGGGAGATGACTGTCCATGGCAAGTGGGTCAGGTGGATCTAACAAAGATTCAGTGAACTTCCGCCCTGCCTCTCAGTCAGCGTGGCATTGCATTACTGTGGCCTGAGGACTAGCTCTTTTACCACTCGGCTCCTGAGGTAGCAAAGCGGGAGTGTCTCTCTGGTTCCATTCCAGTCTGAGCAATTCTTTCCCTCCTCTCCCCAGCCATGCAATCATCGTTCCAGTCTGTGGTCCTTCCCCTGTTCTCCCCGCCACAAAATCATCTGTTACATGCTCTAGTCAGCCTCCTGCTGCTGAGACAAAGAACCCAACCAAAAAGCAGCTTATGGAGGAATGGGTTTCCGTTGACTTACAGACTTGAGAGGAAGCTCCACGATGGCAAGGAAACTGATGGCATGAGCAGAGGGTGGACATCGCCTCCTGGCCAACATCAGGTGGACAACAGCAGCAGGAGAGTGTGCCAAAAACTGTTAATGGAAAGCTGGCTATGACACCCATAAGCCCACCTCCAACAACACAGCTCCAGCGAGGTTCTAGAAGTCAAACTGCCATCAGCTGGGGATGGAGCCTTCGGAGCACCTTTGTTTTGGAGGACACCTGGATCAAACCATGATGCTACACTTTCAATGGTCCAACATTCCCGTCTGTGAGATGCTTCCCCTCTTCTCCCCAGTCCTAAAATCATTTGCTGGACTAAGGGATATGGAAGGATGAAAGATTGTATTTTTTTCAATTTTGTACTTCCTTTGGACTTACTTGAACTTCAGTTTGTCAAACATGAATAATTTAATTTGTTATCATTTCCCTCTGCTTTGGTCTTCCTAAGGCAATTGGGTGATGCAGGTCTCACTAAAGTCAGGCAACACACCTTGTGAGACACATGAAGAAAAATCTAAGGAGAAGAGAAACAGAAGTTTGGGGTGGGGACTGTGCACAGGAAACCCTTAAAAAATATTATCCTGCCAGAACTATTATTAGGTATGCCACAATCTAAAGTACTTTGGGTGAAAATGATAATCTCTCTGTATCTTCATTTTTAAAATTTGCAGTAGATTTAATAATTGCAGCTAATTCCTAAAGTTGTGAGTATTGGAAGGGGTCATGCAGATACAATTCTTTATATACTGCTGGAATGTCACATACAATTACGCTCAGTGCTAAAGAAGACTGTGAAAGTTCCCTACTTTTCCGCAGTCAAAGTGAAAAAGCTAATGGAGCTTCTCAGAGTTCCTGACCCAGAGTTGGGCCACATTCAGACTATGTGAACTGGAAAACACGTTTGCATTCAAAGCCTGAGGACCTGGGTTTCATTCCTGATTGAATTGCTTAGGGTGTTTCAGGCAGTTAGCCAACTTTGAGTTTCCCGTAGTTCCTGGAACAGATTATTATATAAGAGAGTTTGGGTTCCTCTGCTAATACACCAATCTGCACAAACACACCAATTATTCTGGGGTGTCTTCAGATGCTTAATGAATTCAATGAACGAATCCACAGGCCAGAGGATAAGTTTCAAATAGATTTTACTATACTGAAGAGGGAGCACTTTCAGAGACAGGGAGCTTAAGGGAAGGAAGGATGGCACAGCTCTTGCCCAGGGAGGCAAGAGAGAGTTTTAGGAGCCCCCCCCTCAAGACTCAGGGAGGGTTTTTTTTAATGTGAGCTTCATGGATGGGTGGCTGCTATCCAGTTAATCCTGAAGACAGGTGGGTGTCAGGATTTCTGGAAAAGGGCAATCTTCCAAGAAATCTTAATTCTCTAGGAAGGGCCTTCAAAGAAGGGAGTGGAAATACTCCCTAAGGGGCCAGAGAGAAGGTAAAGGCCAGACCCTTCTTATCTCTAGTAAAGTGTAAAGACTTAGATGTTGTAGTCCAAGTCTATTGTAGTCTGTTCCCCAATGCTGGAACTAATATCCAACCAGACACAGTTTATGGGAGGAATGGGTTTATTGCTCTTATAGATCCAGGGCAGGGGAACACCATCAATGATAGAAGAAGCTAGCTCCTTTTACAGAGGCAAGCAGAAAGAGACTACCACCAACCAGCAAACACCAAAATGCAGCAAGCAGGGACCAACCAGAGTTCAAACTGCTCTCCTACACTTTTGGGCTGGAATCTGATCAGCACCCAGTGATACATGCCCTCTAGCAGGCTGGAAACTTTTTATTTGTTTGTTTGTTTTTTGTTTTTTAAAGTAGCGTCTCGCCCTAGTCCAGGCTGACCTGGAATTCACTATGTATTCTCAGAGTGGCCTTGAACTCACAACAACCCTCCTACCTCTGCCTCCCAAGTGCTGGGATTAAAGGCATGCTCCACCACGCCTGGCTCTAGCAGGCTGGAAACTTAACCAAGAAGTTTAACCTTAATAAAAAGTACCTGAGGCTATGGGGGACATACATTCACATTCAACCCACAAGGCCCAAGGCCCAAGGACAATTGCTGTGTTTAGCCAAGAGAAAGCTATTCACTACGGGGTCCTGTTACCCCTAAACTGCCACATTACCACAAATTCTGTGGCTTAAAATGACAGTAGCTAATTCTTCCACAATGCTGGAGGTGGGAGTCCAGAATCAGTTGAGGGGGCTGAAAACATCTTTGTTTGCCTGGGGTGTCCAGGGGAGTCTGTCCCCTTCCTTCTCTCGTGTCTAGTACCTACATTGCTCCTGTTTTGCCTCCTCATTCAGTATTTTTATTTTATGTTTTTGTCTATAGGTCTCTCTGTGTCTCTATGTGTGTGCAGCTTGTAGCCTACCTTTCCTGAAAAGTGTTAGCATAATCAGAAGTTGAAAATCACAAGAGGTTTTTTATTCAATTTAAACATTGCAATATCCTCTTTCCTACCCTCTCTTCTGTGGGCTGAAATTATAAGGCTGAAAGGTTCCTGATCCTGAGGAAATTATTTCATTTACAGCAAACAGATGATAAGGTTTGAATATGCGGTGACAGATGGCATGGTATAATGTCAGTAAGAGTCTGGGATGAGGTGGGGCTGAGGAGGGCTTCATCCAGCATGGAGAGGCCATGAGGACTTTTCATGTGTATGGGTGGTAGCATTGGCAAATGCTTTTTGAGGATGTGACACTCCTCACCGCAAAAAAATGAGTGGCTTTGAGTCATAAGTTAAATCATTCTACGCTCTTTGGCTCTTGAAGTTCTGATGGCGCATTATGAACTGAGATCAAAGCATTCTGAATGAATCTTCTCTCCTGAAGGTCATAGGGAGTGGGATCAGGAAGAGACTTTTCAACTTAGCACCGTGAGTTCAGAAAGGCTTCCTAGGCCTAGTTTTCCTACTCTCTGACTTAAGCATGCCTGATCTTTAATAATAAAACCAAATAAATTATGAAAACCTCAGTGACAGCTGGTGAGTTTGATAGAGCTGGTCCTGGAAATAGATTTGTAATTTTGTCATGTTGATGGGAAAGGAGATGTTGATCAGTGTGTTTGAGTCATTACCATGCTAGCAAAGGCTGCTGCCTTGTGATTTCCTGTCAGATCCCTCGTTCAGCCAGCACTGGAGGTAGACACGGGAATGTGTCATTCCTACCTACTGGGAACAAATGCTGTTTTCTCTTCCAAATGCATTGTCTCAGCACTCTAAGTAATTATTATTTGAGAGCTAACAATTGTATTTCTAGTTTCACAGGAGCTGATAAATTATGAGAATCCTACTTGGAGAGACAAGGCAAATTTATCAAAAGATAACATTTTCCAGTAGCACATTCCAAAGAAGCAAACAAACGGCATGATTTTTAAAGGATTTTGGAAGAAAGGTTTGCTTAGGGATGGAAGACTGGGAAGTTATGGCCCCAGAGCTGAGTTGAGGAGGACTGGCAGTTAGCCCAGAGGGAGGAAGGGCTTCTCAGAGCACCAGGAAGGGGCAGAGGCAAGAATGTGCTGATGTACTTGAGGCAGGATTTAAGACGTGTGTGTGTGTGTGTGTGTGTGTGTGTGTGTGTGTGTGTGTGTGTGTGTTGTTTTTCTAACTGGAATGCTATGGATCCCAGACTGGCTTTGAACTCACAATCCTCCTGTTTTTGCCTCCTGAGTACTGGGATGATAGGCGTGTACTATCAAGACAAGATCAAGGATTTCTCACCTTGCAGAGGTCATATGACCATATATGACCTTTAAAGAGAATTAAAGTTGGCTTTTACTTCCCAAAAGGTAACTGAAAACAAGACAAAGGCCTGGCATCTCCGCCTTTAGAGTGCGTATGTCTCCTTGTGACAGTTCAGGCAAGCTCCATAGACCCTCTCCCCTTGAGTGGGAGGTGTCTCTAGCCAGAGCTCAAACCTAGATGCAAAAACTGACTGGTCAGGTATAGACCAATCAGCTATCTCTCTGACTCACCTGATGGAAATTTTAAAAGCTTTCCTAGAACAAAGGCCAGTCTCTTCCACATGGCATCCTAGAAGGAAGACTTTCATTTTCCATGTATGGCCCCTCACCCCAGGCTAAGATCTCCTCACATGAACCTTTTTTCTCATGATGTGAGCCCTCTATTATCTTTCTCTTTTCTGTCTGTTTAGTTAAACAGCATAAATTTTGGCCAAAACCTCTCCTACGTGTTCTCCCCACACTGGTGGCTGGAGAACTCTGTAACTCCCCATGTTCCTTAACTAAAGTCTCCCACACTACCTTAATATGTGGTTGTCTATGATTTTAATTCTTTAATTTTGTAGGCAAGAATTCAGGTACTCCTTAAATTTTTGGGTGCATTGGAATTTTGCTGGGCATTATCTAAATTCTAATTCTCAGCTCACCCTGATACATCCTTTGGGACCTTAAACGTTGGGTTACATTCTTTCCCAACTTTGGGCTGGAATCAGAACAGCCCCCAGTGATACATGCCCTCCACAGGCTGGAGACTTAACCACAAATTTAACCTTAATAAAAAAAAATACCTGAGGCTATGGGGGACATAGATTCACATTCAAACCACCACAAAGCCCAAGGACAATTGCCATGTTTAACCAAGTGAAAGCTATTCACTTTGGAGTCCTGTTACCCCAAAACTGCCACATTACCACAAATTTTTGGAGTAAAATTCAGCCATGACACTGTAAATCAGTTGTTAGTAAGTATAGTTCCTTGGTCTATCCTGACTCTTCATCTATTTTTATTAAGAAACTTTTGCTGAAATAAGCTGCATCTGCTTCTTGCATTTTGTTTATGACTTCTATACATTTTAATAGTTCTGTGACCACCTAAAGCAAAATTACTTACTATTTGACCCTCTTCAGAAGTTTATCAATCTCTACAGCAAACGACAGTCCACACTTTCATGGACTATGGCTTAGGCTACCACAGCAAAGTCCAGGCACTCCAGAACGAAGGGATTGGCAGGTTAGTTTCTTCTGAAGCCTTATACCTTGGCTATTTTCTCCCTGTGTCTTCACCTGTCTTTTCTTTTAGGGCACCATTCACGATGGATCAGGAGCACCCTAAATATCTCCTTTTAATGTAGTGATGTCTTTAAAGATACCTTCTCCAAATATTGTTATATTCTGAAGTGCTGTACATTAAGATTTCAACATATAAATTTGTGCAGATGTAGAAGGACAGAACCCATAACAGTTCTAAGAGTTAAAATCTAGCGAGTAAGGTTCTCTAGATTAGTAAGGTAAATCCTAAGATCAGCCTCCTGTGTTGCATTAGCGAAGGGAGACATAGCTACAAGGAAGAGTATTCACCATGGGGATGACACCCAAGAAGTCAGATGGTGGACAGCCAAAGCAACGACCAAATTAATATACTCTAAAATTTACCTCCTACCAAAAGCTTTTAAATGCTTGCTTTCCCATAACACTGGGAAATTTAAAAAAATTCTAGTCTGAAGAATGAATGATATCCTCTTATTATGATTATTAAATTTTCCTGATGAGGTAAGCACTTTAAAAAATTTCTTGGCTACTTTTATACTTTTTTTTCCACTCCTCACAAGCATTTACATAGCCATTATAAATTTCATTTGAAATACCATCTTGAAAGTTTGGTTGGCTTACTGAGTCAGTTTGGGGAGACAGGGACCCTGAAAGGAAAAAGCAGGAAGGTCCTTGCCTGGCAGTCTCTACTGTGCTAGAGTAGACATACCTCTGGCCTGATCTGGTTTTCCAGGAACAACCTGAGCCCTCACCCCAGCCCAAGTCCCTCCCTAGAGTGGGAGATCTCCTCTACTAGAATTCAAACCTAATCCTGAGATTGTGGTTGGCCAAATTCAAGACCCCAGAACTTCCAGAGCCAGCCTAGCCCAGACCAATCAATCAGCTGTCTCTCTGGATCACCTGAGGTGAGAGGCAGGAACTACCACGTGGAGTTTACAAAAACACAGGAGAAGGCAAATTGCCCTCTCTCAAGCTCTCTTTTTGGCTGACTCACGAACCTCCAGGTTAGGTAAGCTCCTTCTCCCAAATGACTTTTCACCTCTTGCCTCTCTCATGGTGGGAGCTCTCTGTATTTCTCCTCTTTCCATCTCTTCATCTAATAAAGCCTTTCTGAACCTTACCCTCTGGTTTGTGGATTTAATTCTTTAAGTTTCTAAGACAAGAATCCAGGGTGCCTTGAATTTGTAGGTGTGTTGGCATATTGGTGTATTGACAAGGAACCCCCAAATTTCCATTGCAGTTACATTGGATTTATAGATTCATTGGGAAAGAATAGATAACATTATTATATTGAATTGGCACAGTGGAGAACATTATGTATCTCTTAATGCATCAACAATTCTTTTATTTTTGGTCTGTACTTTCATTTTCATTTAATTTTTTTCTTTTTTGTTCTATTATGTACTTTAATCAAGTTTTATGTTTTCACATTGTTGTGATGCATTTCTTATATGTTCACTCTGGAGTATTCCTGAGCGTGTGTTGCTACTACCTGTGTGATGTTTTCCATTACATTTTCTACTTATTGTTTGTAGGTAGGAAGGCTACTAATCTTGTAAATTACATTGCTAGAAAATACTGAATACAAAAATGTGCTCCAGTTAAATTACAATTGTAAAGATAAAACATTTGACTATTCAGTTAATTCAAAAAGCATTGCAGAATTTATGATATAGAGGCAGAAGGATTCTTTTTTTTTAAATAAAGCAACAAAAACACAAATGGTCAAGAAACGCATATGATCCATTCAGTGGAGTAGATTAACAGACACATACATAAGAGGAAATTCTCCCTGTGAGTAAAGCAACAAAACATTAATATCTAGACTATATAAGGAGGTCTGCAAATCAGTAATGAAAAGGGGCAGAAACCCCTGAAGTGGAAAGTGAGCAAGTAATTCGCACCAGCTCTTTACCTAAGAGTCTAGTGAACACATGAAAAAATACTGTTATTTATGAGCCATTAGAGAGATGCGATTTGAATGAGTAGGAAGTTACCACTTTTTACATGGAACAAAAGTTGGGGAAGCTGAATAATCCTCGAAAGGCTGAGGAAAGAAAAGACGCTAGAAATCTGCTGCGGTTGATGGATGTCATTCCCTGAAGAACAATATGGCACTGCTCGCTCAGCTCAGAGATCCAGACCTGGACTTAGGACCCAGCATTCCCTCCTCGGAGTACATGTCCCAAAGTCCTCATCACATAGGTTAACCGATGATATATGAAGATTTTCATTTCGGGGTCTTGATGGAATTTTGGAGAAACCCTGGCTGTTTGTCACTGTGGTGTGACGGATGCATACTATGCAGACACTAGAGGCACCAGACTGGATGTCAACATAGTACCTCATGAAGAAAAAGGAAAGTTAAAAAAAATACCCTCCAATAAAAAGTAGAACTCTATAGCACAATATCATCCGTGGAAATTTAAAATATAGCCACATGTAATGGTACATGCTGTGTCTGGCTAGAACACATGGAAACCAATAAATAGGCTTTGAATGAGTTGTTGCTTATTGAGGGAGAAAATGGAATGGGAATGAGGAATAAGAATGGAAGGGAATGGAAGAACAAGTGAATGAATGTGGAAATTAGTTTTTAAACAGAAAAAAAGGAAAGAAACAGAATACTCCCCATACTTCCCCCCATCAATTACCATACGGCCTTTGTACGTGATTTGGTTAACATAATCTTTACCGAGCTATAATTGTAAGCCTGACTTAATGCATGTAAATATTGAACTATCAAGCGTCTCCTCCTTAATAATTGCATCGATCACAGAAGTGTTGTTTGGAGGTTCTGGTAACTCCTCAGAAGGCACAGCTGAATATAAATATCCAACAGCAGCAGGAAGAGGAAATCATTTCGCTTTCACATTAACCACCTCAGAAGGGGCATTTGCACTTCTGGTTGCGTTGCTTAGACTGATGTGCCCACCTGTGATTTCTTCCTGCTGCCTGGGAGTCAGGATGAGTCTCTCCTGAGATGGGGATGATGTGATTTAGGAAAGCCTTTCTGAAACACAAGAGTCTCTTCCAGGTATGATTTAAAATTTAAATGAAAATGAAGGCAAAATCTCTGTTAGATGGTTACTGTGAGAAAAATCAAGATTTTCGCCTCCATTTTGGCGATCCTTTAAACAACCTGGACTGTTTTATAAATCATTCCTCCTAGTAGTCTAGGTAAGTGTAACTGCCACAGAGCAAGAGATGAACTCAGCAGGGTGCAATCATAAAGTAACTTTATGTTTCCTCCTGTGGTCCTTTCATATCAACTCAGTGTGCTTGTTAAGCCAAATAGATTTTCCAGTAACTTCTAGATTATAAAAAGTCCTCTATCACTTCAAGTCACAAAAATGGCATCGGTTCATCAATTTAAAGGTGCAAGATAGTTTAATAATAAAAAACCCTAAACTTACTTAAAGTTTAAGATTTGTCCTCCCTTGGGCCAATACTGGTCTAGAATGAGAACCAAAGATGTGTAAGGAGGTAACATCTACATTTTCTCCTCAGTGCTTTACTATCCCATCCCACTTCCTCCACAATACCACATGTAACTGTCTCTGCGCCTTCCAGGAGTGGAGCCAGAGGCAAGAAAAGAAACAAGGAAGAGAAAAGTGCTTCCTTTACAGACAAAAATGCTATCTGAAGCTTTGTCTCATTCTTAGGGCATTTCAAAGTTTTCAGGTCATAGAAAAATAAATTCATCCAAAGATTTTGTTTTTATTGTAGTGAACATAACATAGTCACTAGATGCTTAAAAATTAAAACAAAAATTAAGCCAGGTCTCTCTCTCTCTCTCTCTCTCTCTCTCTCTCTCTCTCTCTCTCTCTCTCTCTCTCTCTCTCTCTCTCTCTGTGAAACAATGGGGAAAATGCTTGCTGTGCAAGCCTGTGGACCTGAGGCTGATCCCCAGAAGCCACAGAAACGCCGGGCATGGTGGCACACAACTGTAATCCTAGGGCTGGGGTAGTGAAGATAGAGGATCCCTGAGGCTCACAAGCTAGCTAGCCAGCCTAGCCAAATCAGTGAAACCCTGGTTTAGTGAGAGACCTTGACTCAATGAAAAAATAAGGAAGAAAAGCTTCTGAGAAAAAGATCTGGTGTTAACCTCTGCATGTTCACCTGCACCCATGTGTGTCTGTGGACTTACAAACATGCACACACACATAGCACATACTACACACATAAGACACTCAAAAATCATGCCATTTATTTTTATTTCAATTGTGGACAATGAAACAGTTATCCTAAATAAAAATTAATAAGCAGAATTTGAAGAACATTAGAAGAAAATACACTATGACCATTTGAGTGATGGATGGTTGGTTTGGTGTAAGGAAAAATATAATGATATTGTCATATTAATAGATATACATTGAAAAAGCTATGATAATTTCTAGGAATGCTGTGGTGATTTGAATGCAATGTCTCCCATAGGTTCATGTGTTTTGAATTCTTGTCCCCTCACAGGCAGCAATTTTGGAAGGTTATGAGGCCTTTGAGAGGTAGAGCCTTGCTGGGAGAGGTGTGTCACTGGGGATCAGCTTTGGGGTGATAAGCCCAGCAGAGAGAGTACTTCTTGCTGTTGTGGAGATGTGATATCTGCCTGAGTCTTTGCTCTTCTCATGTCTCTCCCACCACGATGAAGCTTTCCCTCAAAACTGTAAACTGAAATAAACCCTGCCCTCCCAAAAGGTGTTTCGAGCTGGATGTTTTGGTGCTGCAGGTACTCAAAAAGCATTTGATAAATTTGACATCCATTCTTCATTTACAATTTAGTTAAATAGGGACACATAGATCTTTCTTTCGCATAATAAATATAATGCTAATCTGAATACACTAAATAGAAGTGTACCGGGCAACAAACTCTGTGAACATAACCACTAGAGTCAGAATTAAGAATGAAGTCTTGACTTCTGGGTTAAGACGGCGCAGGTATAGGAACGCTAGAACAGTCAGGAAAGGAAAAGAAACAGAGACCACAGGTGTGATAGTTTGAGTAGATGTCCCCCAGTAGAATTTATTATAATTGTGAATTGTCTCCAGCCTTCTGGCTGGAGGAAGTCACTTTGGCCTGGCCTCCTAGGGTCTAGCCCTGAGGTATTTCTAAATTGGATGCAAAATACTAGGGATACATATGCAAAAGACCAGCGGGAACTCAGGTCTGGCAATCCTGCTGTTTTGTGAGTTAGTGATATAGTGTTGCTTGCTTGCTTCTGGAGGTGCTGGGCCTCTGTCTCTGCTTGGATCTGTGAAAGGGGGCCAGCCTTTCCTTAACTTCCCCTGGATCTGTTCCTTCAATAAATACTTTCCTCCCCAAAATTGTACCTCATTTGGAGATTCATCCCAGCGGCGTGTGGCTGACTACAACAGTAGGATTCACTCTTTTACTAGAAACAAGGAATTGATAAACTTAGCAGAGGCTCAGGAGAGACTAGGGTGACTGGC
>PVHP010030001.1:0-21972 GCA_004024765.1 Zapus hudsonius
CAGGAGAGGCAACCTCCCACAAGGTCGCTCAGCAAGGAGGCCGTGACCTTCAGCTCTCGTCTTGATCTCTTCCAGCAGAGGCTGAATGACCGGGCCCAGGCCAGCTGCTCGGAATCTGGACTTTGGAGTTGCCCCTCGGTCCCTGTGACCGCAGACCTCACACTCTCTCCTCGGCCACTCCCCACAAAAGCCCTGCAGCCTACCTTCCCTTCCCCTGTTTTCTCCTCCCTCCCCCCCTCCCTCCCTCCCTCCCTCCCGCAGGCCTCCGCTGTCCCCTCCTCTGCTTTTCCCTCCTTGGCTCCCACAGGCCTGGAGCTTTCTGGTGTTCGCTTTACTTCCACCACCAAGTTTCCCAGGCTTTAGTTGTAAAGAAACAAGTGGTGGGTAAAGGGGTCTTTGGCAGGTTTTATTGTCTCAGGAAAAAGAAAATCAGCTTGTCTAGGTATTTCCCACTGGACACAGATTTCCGAGTCAGCAGATGGTTTTTCCCGTTCTTTAATGACGTTGCTCTGTTTTCTTCTTTTGACGTCACTTCTGGGGGGAAATATATTCTTATTATCATCTATATGTTTCTGAGGGAAGTACTTCTGTGGTTTTTTTTTTTTTCGGATTCCCTTCAAGATTTTTCTCCCTGTGATGATTTCAGCAGCTTCACTATGGTGTGCCTCAGTTTCCTTTTCTTCTATTTACACTGCTTGGGCTCTCTGAACTTCTGGGATATGTGGTTTACTGTCTGTTACTCATTAATTGCTCATGAAACAATCTCCTCCAATATTCTTTCTGTCCTGCTCTCTCTCTCTCTCTCTCTCTCTCTCTCTCTCTCTCTCTCTCTCTGTCCTTCCAGTATTGCAAGTGCATGCATGTTTGCTAGGTGCTTTGATAGTGCCCCACAGCCCTTGGACCATCTGGTCTTACTGATTGTTTTATTTGTGGTTGAGTTTGGATGTTTTCTCTCCTCAGTTTCATTGATTCTTTTTTGTACTGTGATCCAATCTGCTGATGAACCCATGGAAGCAATTCTCTGTGAAGTATACTGGGAACTGTGCTGGGTTATCGAGTCTTTTTTAAAAGAGTGTGTTTTCTTTTCGTTTTCTTTTTGCTGCAATGCCCTGTTTGTATACTGTCTGTGTTTAAATAAATCTTTGTGGCTGTTTTATACCATCCTTGACTGTCTCGTAGTTCTAATATTTAAGTCAATTTTGGGTGTGGTTCTCTTTTTTAAAAATTATTTATTTGTAAGGAGAGAGAGAGGGAGAGAGAGAGAGAGAGCGAGAGAGAGAGAGCGAGCACACCAGGGCCTCCATCTGCTGCAAATGAACTCCAGATGTCCGTGCCGCTTTGTGCTCCTGGCTTACATGGGTGCTGGGGAATTGAACCTGGGTCATTAGGCTTTGCAGGAAAGTGCCTTAACCACTGAGCAATCTTTCCAGCCCTTGGGTGTGGTTCTCTTGACTGCTTTGCTATTTGTGTGTATCTTTGCCACTTTTTAAATATGTAATTATCTCTCATCAAATATTGGAGATTTATATGAAAAATCAGCAAAGATGAGGCAAATGTTGACGCATGCACTCTGCATTGGGACTGAAGACTTGGTCGGGAGGTGGCAGGACCTTAGTGTGTGGGACGTGGCCTTGGAGACAGTCCTCAGGGGACTCCTTGGTAGTCCTCGTGAGAGGCTGGTGCTGGAGGCCCGAGTCTGGAGCTCTGTGTCACTGCCTTGCATTGAAATGCCATTCTGGGGGTAGTGGAGGCGGGAGGATCAGGAGCTTGAGATGCCGTCAGTTGGGTTCCTACGATTGCCACCCACCATTGCCGTGCTCTGTGAGCATTCCTGCCTTTTGGGTTAGGGCTTTGAGCCTGATGTCAGTGACCAACACACCCCTGAACCAAAGGGCACACAGCTCCTTTGTGAGGCCCCTGGAGGTTCCCCATAGTTGAGCTGGGTTGGCTGTGGTTGTTGCTATGGTGACCTCTGTTCCCTGGGTGGTGGGATGCCACACTGAGTGTTTCACGTGGGACCTGGACTCCAGCAGGGCTCTGTCTCTCTGCTGACAGCTGGCCCTGCGTGTGGAACTGAGAGGCTGTTTTCTTCGTGGTCGTAGATTATGGACCCCTGCCATTAGGTGGAGGCTCCTGTGATGGCTGCTGGGGCTTCTTGGTTCCCTTCCTTTTCTCAGTTTTAGGAGAGCTATCGCCCTGCCTTCTGAGGGCAGACGTTTTAGTGGTGAACACCTGTAACGCCAGCAGGAGAGGTGCAGGCAGGAGTCCCTCGGGGTCATTTGGGATGATTCATGCTACATAGCTGGTTTGAGGCTTTTATTGCTCTCTGGGTTAATTTGCCCAACTAAGGACCTAAATTTTTTTATAGTGACTTAGTTAAATATATATAGTAAGTAATATAGTTATTCCTTCTAAATAAGCCTTCGGTATGTGTAGTAAAATACAAATTATTCTGATGCGTTCTGCTGAGCATTTATTAGAAACCTGGGTGACACTTGGGCTTATTTCAATAAAATGGTGTATTAGTCAGGGTTCTCTAGAGGAAACAGAGTTGTGAGAATGGATTATAGTAAAAGGAAATTTATTGGGGTAGCTTACGACCGTCCAACAATAGCAGTCTGCAGGCCCACAGGTGAAGGAACCAGTAGCTGTTCAGTCCACGTGGCTGGATGTCTCAGCGGTCCCAATCCAGCCCTGAAGGCCTGATGGCTCCCTCCACGATGTGAGGCCGAGGAAACTGGGTTCTGATGTCCAGGAAGGGTGGGAGAGCAGGATGCAAATGCAAGTCACGAACAAGCACCAGCAGCCAGGCGAGGAAGGAAGAGGGTTTCCTTCCCCTCAAGCTTCCTTATATTTATTCCTCTTGGAAGGCCCACCCACTGGGGGGAAGGCTCACTCTGGAGAAGGGAACTCCTCCCTTCTCCAAAATCTCTAAAGGATTTTGTCGATCCTTCCTGCAGGCAAGCTCAGAGACCCGCCCAAGATTACTATGGATTATTACATAGATCAAGTTGACAAATAAACTTAACCATCACAAATGGTTCTTGGCTATGGGATAATGCTAAAAGGGACATGGAGGGCACAGGGTTAAAAGAAGTCGAGGCCGGCTGAAGCCCCGATAAAGTCTAAGGTTTGCTTATCTCTGAGCTTCCTGGAGGCGCGGAAGGCGCTTTGCAGAAACTCCTTCCTTTGATCCTAGATCTCCGAGCCCCCTGGCAGGGAACCCCATGTTCTCACCCCCACTCTGCCTGGACAATAGAGTCTAAAGGTGACAGTTCTTTTGCTGATTTCCCCACCATCCAATACGACCCTAAGGTCACGTCCACTTGGGGCTGATCTATGCAAAGCAGGCATTCGCAGGTTGCTGACCACTACCAATCCCCTTTGCCCGTTTCTTCCCCTGCCTCTCCTTTTTTCTCTCTCTGTAACCAATGGTGTTGATACAATAAACGGGAGAGCTTTCCACCTCATTCTCCCAGATAAATTTGTCCCTCACTCTCCGGTGAAATGAGCTGAGCTAAACACTAAAACACGGAGAGCCGTCCACAGCGGCGCTCTCCAGGGGTGTTCTCCGCAACACTCCCCTGGGTACTCAGGCCCACTGGCTCGCCACCATCCAGAGGTCGCCTGCTCCCCACCTGCCCAGGTCCGCGAGCGAGCCGCAAACCACAGCAGAACGAACGTCACTTGGCTTCATTTGAAAATTATCACTAAAAGCTTCTTCCAAATAAATCACATGTTAAGGAGACAAAATTTCCTTATTTTGTGGGATGTGTCTGGTGACGGTTCTGGCTACGGGTCACTGTCTCCTAGGTCCTCTCTGCTGTATGTAGAATCAGGGCTGAAGCCAGCTCTGAGGAAGAGAGAGGGTCTCACAGTTCCCTTCAAGGATGATGTAAAAATCATGCCCTAAACCCCACCTCTTAACCTTTCCACCCCCAGTAGTGCTAAGCTGGGGATCAAACCTGTGACCCATGGGCCTTAGGGAGACATTTCTGATCCAAATCATAGCACTGCTGAATAAAGTGACATCAAATCAATCAATCAATCACTAAATTGGAAAACATGAGGTACATAGTTTACTAATTTTCAGACAGACAAACTTAATTTTCACACAGGAAGTTCTTTCTAGGTGAAAACAAATGAATACATGAACACTAGTGTCTGATTTTCCTGTTGTTCTAAACGCATTAAACATTTTAGCCTAGTTTGCAAAGTCGGTCATTCCTAATCTTGATAATTTCATCATGAGTGAAGTAGCAGCCAGTTCCTGTTGACAAAATCCCCTCTGAATTCCCTTGAAGGACGGGGACAGTGAGTGGGACATTAGTTTCTCTAGTGGTTCTGCCAGTGGGAATTAAAATAAAGGCCATTTACTGAGCACACTTCTGTCTGCATCATCCTTGGGTACCTGGCTGATCTGCAAGGCTCCACTAATTGCACAGCATGAAATCTAACTCCTGCCTTTGGCATCCAGGCGGCTGCTAGGCATTGTGATTGCTTGTCCTCTTGGCAAGGAAAATAAGCAGATGCGAGATAAATATTTTCTGGCCTAATCATTAGAAAATTTTGCAACTCAATGTCTGTGTTTTCTTACGTGATTTAGCAGCTATTAACCATCAAGAATTCACTTTTGGGGCTGGAGAGATGGGCCAGTGGTTAAAGGCACACGCTTGAAAAGCCTGCCAGCCTGGCTTCAGTTCCCTAGTTACCCATACTAAGCTGGGTGAGCATTCATTTGCAGCCACGAGAGACCCTGGCGTGCCCACAGACACACAGACAGACAGACAGACCGACAGACAGACAGACAGACAGACAGACAGACAGACAGTCTCTCTCTCCTCACACACACACACAGGCAAAGAAAGGAAGGAAGGAAGGAACAAAAAAGAAATTAAGAAAAAGACAGAAGGAAAGCATCTGTGCTGGAGAGATGGTGTCAGTTAAGTGTGTTTCCTGCACAGGCATGAGGGCATGGGGACCCCGAGGCTGCCCCAGTTCCAATCTGCAGATCCTACAGGATAAAGCTGGGTGTGGCCACTTGTGCCTGTAACTCCAGTCCTGAGGGAAGCAGGGACCCGAGGATCTTCAGAGTCCTGAAAGCTCTGGAGTCAGTCAAAGGAGACTCTGCTCAAATAAGAAGACCACGTGGAAGAGCAATGGAGAGGGACACCCTACATTCCACATTGCAGGCAAGGGCCCCCGAGACAGAGAGCTGTATGAGTCACCACAAAGGTGCACACACACACACACACACACACACACACACACACACACTCACACACACACATATCTGACAAGCACCATATCCCTCCTTCTCTGAAGCAGTAACTTTTTATTTTGAGAATACAAATGTAAGCACTTTATTTTATTATTTTTTTGCGGGGTTTTCGAGGTAGGGTCTCGCTCTAGCCCTGGCTGACCTGGAATTCACTCTGTAGTCTCAGGGTGGCCTTGAACTCACGGCAATCCTCCTGCCTCTGCCTCCTGAGTGCTGGGATTAAAGGCGGGCGCCACCACGCCCTGCTGCAAGTCTTTATTTTCAAAAGCAAACATAAGAGATAAGTGTGAATCCAAACATGTTTAACTGCTTCCATGTGGACAATGAAGAACCAGACAAGTTTGGTCCCAGAAGCTAATTTATCACCAGGGAAAATGATTTCTGAAAATGAACATGAGTTCCGGTATTTCATGTCTATCTAAAAACCTAGAGACTAATAATATCCAATTGCTTCAGATGATAAAACTCAAGACTGTCTGATGTCATCAGCTTTACCAAGGTCCATCTAAGTGTGTTTCATATATGTGCAATGAAAATATACTCACTCTACAGTTTCTTATAAAACACCAAGTAAGGAGATACAGAGGGAGAAAAAGAATCCAGAAAGTCCTTCTCTTCTGCCATTTTCACTTCAGAATCATCAAAAAGCAGCCCTTTGCCTCATATTCCTTTATGCGTCATACTTACTGTTAGGTTGAAATTCAGGCTCCAAAATGGAATCCACCCACAGCACAGCACGGACAGGAATTACAGATGAAGCCTGCCTTAATCCCCCTCCTGCTGTGTCTCTGGCCAGAGGGACCTTCCTTCTCTGGTGCTGAGAGCTACTGACCCCCGGGCCCTCCGCAACCTGGGAGCCTACGTGACAAATTCCTGGATTTCAGTTTCACTCCCCTCCTAATCCCAGATCTGACCTTCCAGGCGGCTTTTTCTCTGCTCTGGGGAGATGGCCGCCAGCTTGGTGCGCTTTCTCTGATTAAAGCCTCCCCTTCGGAGTGGCCTCTCTCGTGGTCTCAAACCTTACACTTCTACGCATGGAATTTTGTTCTCAGGTCCCCTCATGTTGATGCCTGCTGGGCCACTGGACTCCTTCTGCCTGATTCATGGGCCCCGTGTGTATCATTTGTTTCTGAATTTCTATTCTTGGCCACCTTCTCAGGATTGATGTGATTTCTGTTGTAAGGTTCATAACCTGCTTTGCTCTTTCTTCCTCCGAGAAGTCCGATAGCTTCTACATTTTTCTTGTTCCAAAACCTACTTGCTGGGCATCTCCACCAACTCTCATTGACGCTTCATCACCATCTTCAGCCATGGCCCTTGCTTCTTCCTCAAAGGCTCTGACTTACCTATTTCACACATCTGACCAACTGCAAAATTGCCCTTGTGTAGTTCTAGACTGTTGAGTCAGCGACTTTACCAGAGCCGCTACTAGTTGTAACGCCATTGTGCGACACAAGGGCCAACCACCCGGAGTGTTGGTCTTGGAAGTCCACCACCATTGGAATCAAACTCTAAGCCGCTAGCTGCAAAGCCCTTCAAGTGGACAGTCATGACCGCAGGTATTTTATCAAACAAAAGACTTCACTCAGCTTCAGTATAATGAAGGAAATTCTCACAGAAATATGTTATCTTCCCTCCACTGAAGCAAATTGTGAAACTGCCCATCAGAAGGTCTTCATTTCTGTCTTTGGCTCTGGAGAAATTTCAGGGCTTTTCTGCACTTTGAAAGGTTTATCTTAGAGTTGTTCAGGAGACCCAAGTCCACAACCAGTATTCCAGATTTAAAACCAGGACAGAAAAACATAGTAACTGAAATATACCATTAACCTAACAAGTATTGGGCTGGAGAGATGGCTCAGTGGTTAAAGGCGCTTGCTTGCAAAGCCTGACAGCCTGGCTTTGATCCCCGGTACCCACGGAAAGCCAGATGCACAAAGTTACGCATGCATCTGGTGGTTGTTTTCAGTGGCTAGAGGCCCTGGTGTGCCCATTCCCAATCTCTCTCTCCCGCTGCGATGTTATCTTCTTTGTCAACTTGGTCGAATTTGGAATCACCTAGGAAACCTCTTGGGCCATGTCTGTGCAGGTGTTTCCAGAGAGGTTTGAGACAAGACCCATCCTGCAGCACATTCTGTGGGCTGGATCCCAGACTGAATGAAGGAGGAAGACAGATGAGCACTCACCTCTCTGCCTCAGCCTCTCACCGCAATACTTCCTCCATGGTGCTGGACTGTACCCTCCAACTGTAAGCCAAAACAAGCCCTTCCTGAAGATGCTTTCTCAGGTAGCTTGTGACAGCAATGAGAAGAGTAGATACGATATGGAACATCTTTTTGTCTCCCCCAGGCTCAGGCTCCTCCATTACACAAGTGCTCCTTTCTTGGTTCGCTGTTCTCTCCCAGTAGGAGGTGTGGTCAGCTTACTCATGACCGCAGATTGTGTTTCGTGTCAGTGATCTCTGCTGTCGTTGATCAGTTTCCCCTGGCAGCCTGTGCAGTGCCTTCCAGCAATACACTAACTGCCTTCTGGGGGCTGGATACCGTTCCGGACGTTGAAGGGTCTCTCGATGCTGATCGATGGCATTCTGTGATTTCTTCAGCAACAGGGTTTTGCCTCAGGCCTGGGTGGAACATCTTTTTAAACAAGTAGTTTTGGTAGAATTCTCCTTAGTGTTCTTGGTGTTTTGGGCAAATTCACCTGCACTTTAAGAATGTTGCAATTTCAGTTGTAGATGATCATAACCTTGGGGTGCATCTCCCCTAAGGAAATGCACAATCCTTATGCCGTCTGCTGTGGCTCTTTGGGTTTTAGTTACTCAGAACGGTTCTGGTTCTCATTTTTCTAATGGTCATACTTGGATCCATATTGTGAAGAAATGATTTAAACGTTCATATTTTCAGCAAACCATCAGACCTTCATGAACCTCTTCAAGACGATGACTGGTCTTTGTCCGAGCTCCTCCGTGGGAGCTTGTGGCTCAGACCCTTGGGACACGTCCTCTGGCCTGAGCCCTGAGCTCACAGCTTCTTCGTCTTCTATGGTGAAACACTCTCCTTATCACGTTAGCCTGCAAGCACTGCGGGATTTATCAACTGTATCGTGGATGACTTCCCTTTGGACGGCTTGCTCTTTGCAGCTGAGGCAACCTCTCCTGTCTTAACATCTGAGAGTGGCCAGCTCCCCTCAGTCATGGGGCTTCTCAGCCACACAGCTCGCCTCCCAGGCCATTTGTGCATTAAGGCTTCTTCATTGACTTCAAGTTTGTGCCAGAGTAGTTTATAAAGCATTTCTGTCAGCTTAATTACAAATATTTATTCATATATATTCAACATCTACTAATTAGATCCAATACTAAATTTCACTGAAAATCTCCCGGGGAACTTCAGGAATGATCAGCACAGTTCTTGCAGAGAAAAGGAAACTGGAGAATATCTACGTATCTGTACGTGTTTTCTTGACTTCCACGTTCTTCTCTTGAGTTCATCTACTGCCAATGTGACTTTCCAGTCACTAGACCAATGCTTGTGAGATTTTCATGGTTACTTGAGTGCAGAGCAGGGAAACAGTTGAGTTCACTGAGACACTCATGTTTCCCAGGGACACATACCAACACTCCTCCTCTCCGTCCTCCTCCTCCTCCTTCTTCTTATTGAGACAGGATTTCACTGTCTAGCCCAGGATGGCCGTGAGCTTGCAGTGTTCCTTCCTCACAGTCCTGGCTGCTAGGCTCACAGAGGTACATCACACACCGGACTCACTTTGCCTTCTCTCTGCTCTCACACTTCAACTTAAGTGTCCTGTTGGCCTTTTTGTTAGTACCATGATTTTTGCAATTTTTGAGTTTTTTTTCTCATTAAAAAATTTTTTATTCTTTGGCAATTTCAGCATTTACACTGGCCCCCAAGCCTTGTGCCAAGTGCCATCTGGTGTTCCAGAACTTCTAGAGAAAATCCACGTGTCAGAGAGCTATGTTAAGGGAGTTAAATATTAATGAATCAATAGTACACCATGTGCCCCAAAAGGAAGAAGAAATGGCTGATTTATACAGGATGCTACTCAAGAAAGTATAAACTCAATATTGTAGTGTTTTGATGAAGCTATGGGAAAAATTTAGAAACATTTATTTATTTATTTATTTATTTATTTATTTAGAGAGAGAAGAGAACAGAGAGACACAGAGAGTGGGCATGCCAGAGCCTCTAGCCACTGTAGATGAGCTCCAGATATATGTACCTCTTTGTGTATCTGGCTTTATGTGTGCACTGGGGAATTGAACCAGGTCCTTGGGCTTTGCAGGCAAAAACGGCTTTTTTTCCCAGCCATGGAAAATATTTTTAACATAGCTAAATTTGTGAGTTCCCGTGATAATGAGTGACGGTTAAAATTGATTGTCAGTTTGACAGGATCTAGAATCACTTAGAAGGCAAACCTCTGAGCATGTGTGTGAGGAGGAGGGTTTCTGAATGGGTTAACAGAGGTAGGAAGACCCACCATAAATGCTGGCATGACCGTTCCATGGGCCGGGTCCTGGACTTCAAAAAAAGGAGAAAGAGAGGTGAGCACCAGCATCGTCTCTGCCCCCTGACTGCAGACTGAGTGGGGCTAACTTGTCTCTTGCTCCTCCCACCCTGCCTTCCCTACCACGATGGGCCGGGAGTCAAAGCAAACCCTCCCTCCCTTCCTTAAGCTGATTCAGTCACAGTGATGGGGAAAGGTAACTAATGGAATGCTTGGATAAAAACCCCGTGGGCAGGGCACGGTGGTGCACAGCTTTAGTCCTGGCACTGGGGAGGCTGAGGGAGGAAGAGCTAGATGAGTTCGAGGCCAGCCTGGGGCTACAGAGGAAATTCCAGGTCAGTTTGGGCTAGATGAGATGCTACCTTGAAAAAACAAAAGACAAACAAAAAAAAAAGGCAGGGCTGGAGAGATGGCTCAGCGGTTAAGGCACTTGCCTCCAGTGCCTAAGGCCCCGAGTTCAATTCCCCAGGACCCACATAAGCCAGACCCACAAGGTGGTGGCCCTGGTGTTCTCTCTCTCTCTCTCTCTCTCTCTCTCTCTCTCTCTCTCTCTCTCTCTCTATCTCTCTCTCTCCTTGAAAATAAATAAATAAACTTTAAAAAAAACAAACAAAAAAACAAAGGCATTATGGTTGGCATTGCTACGAGGTTCAAAGACACTAATGTTTCAGCCTCATTTCCCAGGACTGGGAAAGGTCTCAGCCGCTGGACCAGCTCGGCGGCTCACACATCCCCAGAGGCCGTGCTGATGAAAGGCCTGGTGCTGGGGGAGGCAAAGGACTGTGGACAAATTTTAGAAAAACCCGCCAAGGGTCATGCAAAAGGGTTATAGAGAAGAGCAGATTTCCAAAGTAGATGAGGCTGGCTTGTTTTATGGGGCTCTGGGAACTGAGGCCATTGGAAGCTCCTGGCTTTAAATCATTCAAAGATGGTGTGTTTAATTATTTATAATAAGTATATGTTAAACCAGGGGTCAGAAACACACTTCACACAAGGTTATGAATCAATCTGTTGACAAACATTGTGAGCTTAGCAGACCAATAAAGGTTCTGTGCTCACTAATTTCGTTTGCACGGTTCCTCTAAAAGTTAATCACAGCCCTTGCTAAGAATCCACTTCTCGGAGCATTGGAGTGGTTGTCATCAGTACGGGCTCTCACTGGGCAGTTTAAAGCCAATAGGGAAGGTTGCTGGCCTGGAGCTCTTGGCCAGATGCTCAGGACAGCGTGCAGGCAAGATCGGGTCCTTCCTGCGGGAAACCTCGGGTTGGCTCTCGGAGCTTTTCGACTCTGGAGTGAGGCCCACCCGGATTAGCAAGAACAATTTCCCCAGGGACTGCACTTTACCTTCCATTTTGGGGCATTTTCAGCTGCATTCAGCACTGACTGTCTAGTGCATTTCATTGTTGTGACGTGTATGCAGTGACTTCTCATTGGAGCTCTGATTTCTTCCCCTGATGAGTAGCAATACTGAGCGTCTTTTCAAACACGTCTACAGAAGAGAATCTGTGACGAAAAATGTCCATCATGGCACACACCTGTAGTCCCAGCCCTTGGAAAGCCGAGGCTGTAGGATCAGATGTTTGAGGACTGTCTGGGCTGCGTAACAAGAACTTGTCTCAAAAATTCATTCATCCTATTTTTTTCTTTTAGGCATGTGATTTTCAAATATTTTCTGCCTCTCTGCTGGCTTGTTTTATTTTATTTTATTTATTCATTTTCAAGCAGAGAAATACAGAGAGAGAGAGAGAGAGAGAGAGAGAGAGAGAGAGAGAGAGAGAGAGATCGTACCAGGGCCACCACCTTGTGGGTTGGCTTATGTGGTCCTGGGAAATTGAACTGGGGGCCTTAGGCACTGGAGGCAAGTGCCTTAACTGCTGAGCCATCTCTCCAGTCCTTGTTTTTTTTAATTCTCTTGACATTGTTTTGGAATATAACGTTTTTAAGATATAGAGAAAAGGAGATTTCCTCACTTAAAACCAAGCAATCCTACTTCTTGGCACATTTTCCAAACCGCCTTCAGGACAACGCTGGATTAAAGTGACTGAGCTGTGATTGGCCGTGGTGACACGTAGCTGTCCCTCACACTGGCCAACACAGAGTGTGCCCCGTGCCCAGGTCTGCTCTCAACCCCGCCCTGCTTTCATCACCACAGCAACCGCAGGCTTTAGACGCTGTTATCATCTACATTTTAGCATCAAGAAAACTTGGACTCGGAAGGTGCTTGCTCAGGATCGACCAGCTCGTGTGTGGTAAGACTGGAAGCCAAACCTCTACCCCTGAGCAGCGCCCAGGCTGGCTCTCATCCGTTCACTTGCTCAACTTGTATAAAGAGAAGCGAGCTGGGCAGTTGCTGAGGTTTGAAGCAGACATCTCCATCAGCGCATGTGTCCTGAGTGCTGGGTCCCCTGCTGGTGGCAATTTGGAGGAGATGTGATGTTGGGGACGGGCTGAGGGGTGTCCTAGCCAGCTCCCCCCTTGCCAGTGTTCAGCTCACTGTCCTGCTGCTGTTTCCCACCTGTTGTGGCAGAAGTGACGCCCAGCCTCTGCTCATGCCATGCTGTCCCCTGCCATCTTGGAGCTTCCCCTTGAGACTGGAAGCCAAAATAAACAGCTTTCCTTCCATCAGCTGATTTTGGTCAGGCGCTTTGTGCTGGCAACAAGAAGATAATGACAACAGCAGTTAAGGTCATAACTTCAGAGGTCGACAGAATTTCAGCACCATCTGGGCCGACATAGAGGGCTTATGCCTTTTGTGAGGGCCGGCCCCTGTGGTCGTATTCTGTCCTTCTGTCTGGAGTTTACTTCTGCCCATCTACTCAGGCTCAGCCTGGCTCTGGGTGTCTGTAGTACAGATGTCCCCCCAAAGGAAGAAGAAATGGCTGAAATCACATCTAGAATACAATTGGCTTTCCAACTAGTGCCCCTGTTCCACTCGCCTCAAATAAACTATTTGCGACAGGAACCAAATACTTTTGAGAAACCAGTTCACACAGACAGGTTCACCTGATTATGTTCTGACCATGTTCCCTCAGGACCGAGAAAACTCCGGAGGTCTCAGGTAATCCCCATAATCACAGAGTGGCTGAAGGGGTTTTTAATGAAACCATTAAATGGCTTAGGAGGATCTGACTGCTGGAAATAGTTGGCATAATGGCTTTCATGTAGAATGTAGGACAAGAGAAAATAGAAATGCAAATTACTGCTGAAATGAAACAAAATAAATTTAAATAATGCTATTTCATAAAATATTGACAATGGTAATCCAACATGAAAATCATGGGAAATGTATTACAGTTCAAAAGATTAATTCTTCAAATGTTCTTGTAATTCTCTCTCTCTCTCTCTCTCTCTCTCTCTCTCTCTCTCTCTGTGTGTGTGTGTGTGTGTATGTGTGTGTGTGTGTATGTGTGTGTGTGTGTGTTTTGAGATAGGATCTTGCTGTGTACATCAGGTGGTCCTCCTGCCTCAGCCTCCCAAGTCCAGCATTCCCAGGATTATGGGGATGAGCCACCATGCTCAGCCTGGCTGGGATCTTAAATATTCCCCAGAGGCCCATGTGATGAGGACCTGGTTCCAGTTAGTGGTGCTGTCAGGAGATGATGGAATCGTTAGGAGATGGGGCCTAGTGGAAGGAAGTTGGTCATTGGGATGTGCCTTGGAAGAGGCTGTTGGGACCCAGCCTTTCCTCTGTCTGGTTTTGCTTCCTGGCTGTTATGAGGGAGACAGGTTTTCTCTGCCACATGTGATGCTTTGTACAAGAGCAAGAACCAGGCATGGTGCTTCAGGTCTGTAATCCCAGCACTCGGGAGGCTGAGGTAGGAGGATCACTGGGAGTTCAAGGCCAGACAGGGCTCTAGAATGAGTTCCAGGTCAGCCTGGGCTGTGGGGCCCTGATAAGAGGCATGGAGAACATAGGGTTAAAGGAAAGTTGAGGCTGGCCTAAAACCCCGATAATCTCAGTTTTATCCGAGACTGGCAGAAATTCGGCCTTGTCTCCTTTCTTTTCTCCTAAAAACTCCAGCCCCCTGACAGGCCTCAACAAACCCTGATAAACCCAGGCACTTCAAGACCTGAGTTTACTGGAGCTCACATACCCCAGCTGTAATAACAAGCCTGGGCAATAAAAGCTTAAAGGTCACAGCTCCTCTGCAGCCACTGCCATCTGCTACACGCCTAGAGATACGTAATTCCCACCACTTGGAGCTGAGGGTGTCCCTCAAACTAGGCATCCACAGACTACCCTGCCCCTACCAATCCCCTTGCCGCTTATGCCCCTGCCTCTGGTTTTTCCTCTGGTTTTCCCTCTATATCAATGACCCTTTTTTTAAAAAAACATTTTATTTATTTATTTGAGAGAGAGAGAGAGAGAGAGAGAGAGAGAGAGAGAGAGAGAGAGAGGCAGACAGAGAGAGGCAGAGAGAATGGGCACGACAGAGCCTCCAGCCACTGCAAATGAACACCAGACACATGTGCCCTCTTGTGCGTCTGGCTTTCCATGGGCACTGGGGAATCAAACTCAGGTCCTTCTGCATTGCAGGCAAATGCCTTAACGGCTAAGCCATCTCTTCAGCCCATCAATGACCCTTTTGCACATAATAAATGAGCTGTTCACTGCCACTGTCTCCCGGGTGGCTATGCCTGTCGGCTCACCGCTATCCCATGACTCTGTCCACCCAGCCGTGTGGATGAACTGGGGTGTTAGTTTCCAATGACCCCCCAAGGAATCCATGAACCGCATTGGGCTACAGTGAAAACTTGCTTTAAAAAAACAACAAAAAGAGGCATCATCAACCGAACCCTCTGAAACTGAGCAAAATTCAGCTTTTCTTCCTTTAAGTTCATTTTCCTCAGGTATTTTGTGCCAGTGGTGACTAATACATGTTTCAAAATATTTTGTTTAGCTTCTAGAGCTTTCAAAATTATGTACTTTTCTGGCTTGTGAATGCAGGTTATATATCTGCTTACTTAGTTACTTACAGCCCTAGGAAAAGATTTAGAAATGGTTGGTGTCGGGACCCAGCCTGGCTGCATATCTGAGAGCGAAGTTTTAATATGCATCCGGATGAGAGCCCAGCAGGGTAGCTCCTGCCTTTGTTCCTAGCACACCTGTGCCCCCAGGAGGCAGGGGGGATGGCTGAAGGCCCTAAATCCTGTTTACAAGTGCTAACAGGTTTTACTCTCCGTAGCTGTGTTCCTGTTTCCTGAGCCCCCTTTGTGTAAGAGATAAGGCAATGCAACCCATCCCTGGATTGTACATAAGGTTGGATGCTGAAATAAAGTTTTGAGATCTGCTTGGACACTTCTCCAGGCTGCGTGTGATTGTCCAGCCGCCGTGCTCACCTTTCCTCGATGGATCCAGGTCTCCTGCTGGCCAGAGAGACAGGCTCATTTAGCAGGGGGCCAGGGACCCGTGTGGTAACCGACATCTGGAGAAGTAACCGACAGGTGGAAACTTAAGTACTGATACTCTGAGTAAGGGGCTCATTCATATGAAGCATATTCTGTGTGTCATGAGGTCACATGATGATCAGATGTGGCCACTCCTGTTCAGGTCAGCATGTGACCCTGGGGCCTTGTCAGAGAGGCCGACTTTGCTTGACATTCTAGAAGACATGCATTCTCCCTGTGGGAATCTCCTGCCCTCTCTCCTGAAGTAGAGGGGAGATCTGAACGAAAAAAATGTACAATGTCATTCCAGATCCGCAGAGAGCGACTCCCAAGTCTGACACTGCTTTTGACTGCTCAGTGAAGCAGAAGTTCCAACATACACTTTAAGGCACGTCATTCACTTGAGAGGGAACGTGCTCATTACTATGAAAAAGGTACAAATATATGCACCTATTCTCAGAAGTAAGTTACGTTTATTTTTTCCAAAAATAGCCTTGGACATAAGTCTTCCAGAAAATTTAAGTGAACAGTTTGGAGTACACTAATGTTCTATGGAAATTGCCAGAGGGTAAAAAGAAAAGGTAAAAGAGGAGGACTTGTGTTGTCAAAGCTGAGAAGTGGGACCCTCCCTGAGGTAAGTGTGGGGCCAGGCAGAGAAAATCAGCAGTGGTGGAGAAATGAGGGAGGTGTTGGGGACAGAAGGGTGACAGTTGGCCCAAAAGACTAGTGAGGAGTGGAGGTTTGAATTCAGGTGCACATAGCCAGCCTGATTGCCCGCCGCAGCCAGGAGGAGAAGGAGGGGGGAGGTGTTGCTCAGTTTCCCTGTGTGTAGAATGGGCACAGCAGCAGGGTTGTTATTTTGCCTAAAGAAACCCTCTCATGTTGTTCTGTTCTTGGCTTTTGTGGTGGTTTAAATGTAAAATGTCCCTCGTGTTTGAGTATTTAATCCCCAGTCGGTGGTGCTGTTCTGGAAGGTTGTGGAAGCTTCAGGAGTGGAGCCTTACTGGAGGAAGGAATGCCATTGAGGTTACAGTCCAGCCCAGCTTGCTGTACTTCTGCCGCCTGTTCCTTCCCTGCTCTCCCCACCTTTGATAGACTCTGCCCTCTGGAACTTACAGGCAACCCTTTTCCTTCTGTAGGCTGCTTCTTTTTTGGTTCTTTTGTCCCAGCAACAAGAAAGTAACTGACGTAGTGTTGATGCTCTGTAGTTATGATGTTATGAATTTATGATATGTTGTTTTGTTCTGATGGTCTGTTTTATTGTTGTTGTCTTATGTTTTCTAACATGCATGTTAGGGTTAAACTAGATCAGTCCTGGATAGCCATCGGGAGTTCCTTCTCCAGTTCCCCTCCCGCAGAAGCTGTCTCACATCCCCATCTCTCCCCGCCTGCCTCCCCCTCCCGGCCTTGTTGCTGTTGTTTATTCTCACAGCTTTCTCTCCTAACGGCCCCATGGGCCTCCATGCTTCCTGGCTGCTCTGGCTTTCATCCGTCTCCCTTTCTTCTCTTTTGATGCGTCTTCTTGAACCCCCTGCACAGCTCACTGAAAATTACCTGGAAAACTTAAAATTAGCACTTATAATTGGCTTCTTCAGCAATATGATCTGCTAATTTGTGTTATTATGTCACTAAGCCCCCTTTCTATTTCTTTATCTCCCAGAAATCCTTACTCCGCACATTGTCTAACTTAGTAAATATCAATTAATTGACTGGTTTCGGAAAAGGAATATACTCATCAAGAGAGATAATCTTTTTTTTATTGTTCATAATGAGTTACATTGTTTAGGGAGCCAACAACGAGTTGTTAACCCCAATTCCTCATTGCCCGCCCCCTCCCCATCCCCAGTCAGCGGGATATCCTCCTCTGTGGGCCATTGGATCAGTCTTTGTGGTAGGGGAGAGATAATCTTAAGACATGAAATAAAACACATTTATTGTGAAATTAGAACAAGCCATGGTTTGTAGATGCTAAAACACAGAGCCTTCATCATCTTAGTTGTTTCAGTGGAGAGAAAGTGGATGAATAGAGATTTCATAGCCAAGGAGAAATCTGTAACAAAAGACGAAACCATGGATGGAATGTTCTAGAGCCATGTTGGAGTCGGCCCAATTTGGAAGCACAGGTCGAGTGTGGGCTCAAGCCTTGTGTGTACAGCACAGCCCAACAGTCGCCATGACAGGAAATCTGTGCCATCTGCGCTCACTAAGTCTCATTTCATCCTCTTTTTATTAACAGCTCACTAAATAAAAGTATTATAAAGCACAATATTATTTCATTCCTTGAATTTATTTTACTGCATGGAAAACAAGGTAGCACCAAAATTGGTACAAGAATTAGAGTGTCAGTGTGTCACCTTCCAGTGACTGGACACAAGGAGTCAGCACTTTGTGTAGTCCTGGAGGCTTAAATAGCCATCTGGTTAACATTTTTTCTTTTGAACCGTGACTCAGGGAGCTGAGCGGAAGAGGGGCAGAAAGATTGTAAGAGCCACGGTGGGGAGAATACCCAGAGCCATCGCCCCCCTCAGCACAACACACAAAGAAAAAAACTGGCTACTCTCATGTGATCCATAACCCCCTATCCATGGACTGGTCCAGCAGGCCCACTGAGGAGGGCCCCCAGCAGGTTGGGGACAGGGAGGAGGGAAATGGGGTACCATCACAAGACTTGCTCATGGAATGTATCTAATTATTGAGAATTAATACGAAAGGAATAAAATGCTACTTGTTTAGATACGAAAATTTTTCTTTGAAGAGCTTAATTCTTGTCCTTAACGTTTCATCATCGTGCTATGTGTGTGCGCACACATGTATGGGTGTACCTGTGAGTGTGTGTACACGCACGTGTGTGTTTGTGTGTGAACGTGTGCACATTTGTGTTTTGCATGTATGTTTGTATGAGTCCATGCATGCGTGTTGGTGAACTTTCTGTTACTGTAACAAATGCCAGAGATGGTCAACTTTAAAGATGTATTTTGGCTCATGATTCAGTTTTCAGTCCATAATCAATGGCTCCTGGCATTTTAGTCCTGTGGGAAGACAGCTCATCATGGTGGCAGCCTGGGGAGACGCAGGACCATTTGCCTCATGGCAGGGCAGCAAGAGAGACGGGAAGATGAAGGAGCACGGTGTCATAGCCCCTCCACGGACAGGCCCCCTGGGACTGAGGAGCTCCTCCACCTCTTCAAGGATCTCTAGGGGAGGAAACATGAGAGTTCTGTAGAAACACATTTGAAAAAGCCAGCTTTTGCATATGAGCATATGGGGTAATTCTTGGGAAGATGGTGCTACGCTCCGTTCCCTTACTGTATTTAGTTTTAAAAATCTCACTCATAAAATGCTTTTTAATGTCTTTGAGTGTATTAGACAAAAAAGTGGATTTTGATGGAAATAATTCTAGAATTTATTTTAATTTGAAGCATACTTCCTGGGTCCTGTACACCCCTCCTCACTAATTCACGGAATATTTCTGAATGACTTAGTCCTCACAAGACACTTGCTCATTTTAGGAGAAATAACCATGCAAAACTATAGTCTCTTTCCCGGCCACCTGAACAGCACTCTTACTAGTGAAAAAGGAAAATATTTGGTGTGAAGAATTCAAGTGAACGCTGGGAACTGGGCTGGGGGCAGAACGCATGTCCATTGGGTCAAATTCTTGTTCTCGGCAGCTAGAATCATGTGTGACACCAAAATACTCCCATCACCAGATGGAGACACGGTGTGTGTCGCACCCATGACAGAAAGAAGGTACTCTTATTCGGATGTTCACAGAGTCATTCATATGTCCCTCCCCGGGCAGGTGGGAGAGAAGGCTGGAGAGACATTGCTGTCATCACTCTTTGGTCCAAAGACAAAAGCGAGGAGAATAATAAAAGCGAGGACCCAGGAGAAGAACATCTCGTGGAAATGTCCCCGTGAGAGGCAGGGACAGCCTCGCATGGAGCAAGGAGCGCTGTCCAGCCCACCCTCTCTTCCTGCCATCACTCACCTTCACAGTCACCCAGGGGATTGAGTCACACCTCTGGGAATATCCGCGAGGCTGTTTCAAAAGGGATGAAGAGACGGGAAGGGGCCTAGTGGGGTGAGTCGGCTGCTCTGTCCTCTCACTGCCACGGAGCCATTCAGCCCCAGGCCTTTTGATGACTTATGCTGACTGTCAACTTGACAGGACCTGGAATCACCTGCGAGGGGTCATCTTCATTAGGTTCATTGCGGTGGGGAAGACTCACAATAACTGCGGATAAAAAGGAGAGAGACACCAGGCAATCCAGGCAAAATGTCCCGCCTCAAAGACCTGGTGGAGACGGGCCCTCAAGGAGAGACAGCAGACACCTGGCCACCCCAGCCGAGACATCCTGCCTTCAAGGCTCTCAGCTAACGAGCAGACGGACATGGGCAGCCTTGGCCTCTCATGGCACGGGATGAACTCTAAGCAGAGACTGGCTTGGAGGGAGGGGATCTGAAGGGCTTTATGGAAGTATTTCTGAATTTTGAAGAGGTTTTGGATGAGAAAACCCACCCCTGGCAGCTAGGAATTAGCCTGGCGCAGGCGCCTTGGGGTTCCTTCCAGAGAATCCCAACATCAGGCGGTGTTGATGGGTCTGTGCTCTGCTGGAGCAGGTGAGAAATCACAGCGTCTGTGATCACATCTGAACAGAGGAAAGTGCGAAGGTTGCCAGGCCTACAAAGATGGGCAAGAATCATCCTCTGGCCTGGATACCAGAGCTGGAGGCTTCTGGGCTTAGATTCAGTGTCTCCAGGTCTTCCTCTCCGATGATAGTTTAGTGAACGGCTCAGCCCGTGCCTGTGCCAAGGCCCTCCCTCACCTGTCGCCCACCCCAGCCCCAGAAGAGTCCTTTCGAACATTGACCTCAGGTGCCCATCTTCCTGGTGTGGGATCTCTGAAGTGAATTATAATAAAGTCAGCTGGTTCCCTCACTGAGGTGTTCCTGGTGGGTTTGGGGTGTATAACGGGGACCCTGGATAAAACTGAGAAAGGACAGGGTAGACTAATAGGAAGTCTTTAAAAATATTTGCTGAGAAAATGAAAGTTCACAGTAGTTGGGGTTAAACATGCCTATTCTCATGTAATTGCAAGTCAATTTTACTTTTTTGCTTGTATGCATGTGTGTGTGCACACGTGTATAAGTGTGTTCATGTGAGTGTGGGTGCACAGGTGTGTGTGGGGCGCATGCATATGTATGAGGCCAGAGTTTGGCGCTTCATGCTCCCAGTTGCTCTCCACCTTCTTTTGAGGTAGGGTCTCTCACCGAACCCAGAACTCATCAATTCGACCATCCAAACTAGCCAGAAAGTCATGGGGAGCCTCCTGCCTCTGATACCCCAGCGTTGGGGTGATCAGCACTCACCACCACACCTGGTATTTTTCGTGGGTGCTGGGCTCTGACTTTAGGTCCTCATGCGTGGGTGGCGGTACTTAACCCACAGGGCCCTCTCCAGCCTTCCGCCCTAGGCTTTTAAAGCTGACGCCTTTTCTAGACTTGTGTATTGCTCGTGCCTTACGTTTGCTATCGCTTCCTCTTCAAATCAGAAAGTGAGTTCAAGATGATAATGGCTGACCGTGAATTCGAATGATGCGTGATGTGGAGCTGCGCACTGAAGCGGCCAAGGTAGAAGGTGCTTTGGGAGAGGGAAGAGCTCTCAGCTGGGCTTGGTGCAAACCCAGATGCCCGAAGTTAGGGGGCTCAGGGCTCCCCAGGGACTCCCACATCTGTGTTTTACAGTCTTATGTTCCACTTACCGAACGGCAGGAAAAGATGGATATAACGTCTGACAATGAGCTGGGCTCGTGACTGTAATCCCAGCACTTGGGAGGCTGAGGCAGGAGAATTGCTATGAGTTTGAGGCCAGCTTGGTCTACATAGCGAGTTCTACATGAGAGACCCTGGCTTGAAAAATAAAAAAGCAAAAAGCAAAAAGAAAAGAACCAAATACATAAGATAATAATTGCTAAAACTTATATGGAATTTATTTTATGCTATGTGCAATGGCAGATGTCCGTCTCTGTATGGTGGGCAAGAGGGCCTGGGGTTAGAGAAGTGGGCTCAGTCCAGGCCCGAGGAGGTTCATGTAGCCCAGGCTACCCAGCCCCAACCTTTTCTCCCCTGATGGTGTGGGGGCTCATAGATGGTGCTGAAGGCCCGTCCCAGCCTGCGGTCCTGCACCCCTGACTCTAAACTTGGGGCTTCTTTGACTGTCCATGGAAGAGACCATCTAGCAGGTCTCAGAGAGGGAAGCCCCCCCCCCATGCCCTGGGCTCTGATGCCCACCCCGGGGCCGGTGACAGACAGGGTCACCCAGTTACTGGCTGCTTCCTTTCAGGTCTCAGGTGCCGCCATCACCTGTCGCTGCTCCTTCCATCCCTCGGCTCCTGGCAGAGCTGATTAGGGTGCTGGGCCTAAAGCAAAGCCTGACACTCACGGTGCCAGCACGTGGTGCCAGGCCTTACAATCCATCATCTCAACAGAGCTCCTTCCTCCCGCTAAAGGGCCTCCTCTGTCAGACTCCAAGATAACCGCGTCCCATGGCCAGTGTCTGCTGAAAACCCCCAATTCCCCAGCTGCTTGGGGAAGATCTGTGAGGTTGTGTCAAGTGACAGGTCCTCTTGTGACCAAGCTTCCAGTGGCCTTTCTCCTCTGGCTCTCACACAGGCGGGAAAGTTATGAAAGCATTTCTGCAGATGCTCAGCAGCTGTGGGGGGATTTCCTCGATCTGTTTTGACTCAGTTTGTGACAAAGCTCGACATAACTGCGAGACACCC
>PVHP010030002.1:0-21993 GCA_004024765.1 Zapus hudsonius
ACCTCTGGAATGTGCTTCAACTATGAAGTGCGCGTGCTCTGCTGCCGGACCCCTGAAGGCTGTCCTCTGACCTCTACAACTTCCTCCATGCCATCACTACCCACCAAGACTTCAATTCCAGTTCCAGCTCCCTCATCCATTTCCCCATCCTGGTCACCCAGGTCCACGGCACACTCCACCACCTCGTGCTTCTGCAGTGTGGCGGGCAAGCTCTACCCCATGGGTAAGTGCATCACCCCATTGCGTTTACCCGGGGCTGTCCTGTTCATTGCTTTCCTCCTGAGAAAGGCTGTGGTGTGTAAATAGAAACCATGAAGATTAGCCATAAGCCTCTCCCTAGTTTTCACTCATCTTCCATGAGGTGGAAGGCTCAGAGGCTGGGATCCCATTGGCTAGAGAGGGAAACCTTTCCCTAAAGAGCTATATTATCTCCCCTATGTGCTTTGGTCTTGTAGGATCCATCATCTACCATCAAATGGACCTGGATGGCCACTGTTACTACTCCTGGTGCAGCCAGGACTGCCATGTGGTCAAAGGGGTCAGTCAGGATTGTCCCTCAACCACACCATCCCCTGCTTCGTCTCTATCCCTGTCCATACCCACTTCGTCAACAATGGCTGAGCCGGGGGTATGCTACAATGTGGTTCCCCCAAGAAAGGTAAGCCCGTCCTTTGCTTTTTCTGGAGCCCCGTGGTCACTGCAGAGTCCTCAGTTTCTTTGCAACAAGCCCTCAGCTTAAGTTTTCTTGAAGGTCACTGTCCCCTAGCCAAGACAGGGTAACCGATAGGGGCTGTGACTCTCTTGTGGATCTGGGGGTCTGGTCTCCCAAGACCATATAGGTATGCTTACTAGGCAGAGAGCTGTATGGGCTGAAATTGGAAACTCCCTGACTGGAGGTGAAGGGGGCACAGCAGATGGCCCACGGAGAGGGGTAGTGACAGGTCGGGTCCTTTCAGCCAGCTTAGTGCTCTTGGAGAGGTACAAGGTATGGACAGGAACTGGAATGAGAGTCCTGATGTCACAGTTGCCATTTCCTTGGTTCGCACATGGGACCGTGATGTGACTGGTCTCTTTGAGATGGATGGAGCTATATCTCAGCTCTCAGGTGGGTTAACTCCAAAACTAGGGTGCCACACTCTCAATGGTCACCAAAGCTCCACTGAGTCAGAAGCTCCGGGTTCTTTGTCTCACAAATTCAAGAATGAATCTTCCCACCCACAAAGGACAAGTTTTAAAAGAGAAACTTTATTAAGAAAAGAAAACAAGTTAAAGAAAAAAAGCTTATATTAAGTTTATTGGTATGTGAAAGAAACAAAAATTAAAAGCTCTATATCAGCAGAGAGTGGACCTGAACAGGTTGTCACCCTTAGACTTGTCTAAGGCTTTCTGGCTAGGGAAAAAAGTTGATCTTAAAAATGACTGGACAGAGATAAGGAGAAGTGTAGATCTAGCCCAATCATCAATCCCTACAAGGTGTTAATGTGTCTTCTTTCTTTACTTAAAAATTATTTATTTACTTACTTATATGAGAGAGAGAAAGAGAGAGAGAGAGAGAGAGAGAGAGAGAGAGAGAGAGAGAGAGAGAGAGAGAGAGAGAGAGAGCGCAAGCTCTGGTTAGTGTTCCTGGACCTCTTACCCTTAAAAATGAACTCCAGACACATTTGCTACTTTGTGCCTCTGGATTCTGGAGAATCAAACTCCAGCTGACAGGCTTTGCAAGCAAGCGCCTTTAACTGCCCTTGGGTCTCCTTTCCAATCAGAGAACTGGTCACATTCTTTTCTGACGTGGTGATTGAGCTCAGGGAGAGGGTTCAGCACACATCTGCAAGCTTTGTAAGAAAGAGGCAGAACCGAATCAAATCAAGGGGGGGAAAGCAAGAGGGGACTTTGTGAGGGCCAGTTAGAGCCTGCTGAGCCTGGCTTTATTGTTTTCTCCAGAGCCCTGTCTCTTTTTATCGGATCAGTTTGGCTATCCTCATACCCAGCTGCTATCCCTCCTATTCTTCCCAACTTTACTGTTTTAACCTTAGCATCCACTTTAGCTATGACATTCACAGGACAAGGATGAAAGATTATCTGAATTACAGCCAAGGGCAGAGCAAGACTGTGGATTCTTAAAGGCTCTTCTCTCAACTACTGAGCAAGTTTCTTCCTCCTAGTCTGTACCACTGAGAGCTGAAGAATGTTAGACCACAGATGCGGTCACTTTAAGAGGCCCTGTTGCCCAGGTGGGCAAGCCTAGCTCCCCTGCTGCCCAGTCAAGGCAACCTTGAATTATAACTTTACCTTCTTATCTAGTGCCTACGTGACTCTTAGCACACACTATTAACTAATCCTGCCTTTCTTCTCACGAGGCAGAGCTTTCCCCTCCCCCTCAGAGATTTATAAAGGCAAGAAGTGTTCTTGGGAAAAAACTGAAGCCCCTCTCACTCTGGTTCTGGTTGGTTCCATCATATTCTCCCATGGTATGCTACCATCCTTTTCTGAGGAATCGAAGCCTCTGTTTTTCTGGCTCAGGGACCCCATCATGGTACCTGTGAGATGATGGTAATAACTCTCTTAAGGAAACTGCAATTCTAAAAGGGAGATTCGTGTCAGTGTCTCTCTTGGACCAGCCTGCTTTCCCGTTCTGTCAAAGAGAAGCACCCAGCCCCATAGCTGCCTTTTCTTTTCCAGAAAGGGGAAACCTGGCCTATGCCCAACTGCTCCCAGGCCACCTGCGGGGACAACCAGGTCATCTCCATAAGCAGGCGCCAGTGCCCAGAGCTGAAGGCACCTATCTGCGCCAATGGCTACCCAGCTGTGAAGGTGGCCGACGAGGATGGCTGTTGTTGGCACTACCACTGCCAGTGTGAGTTGGGGTGGGGTGTCGCTGGGCATGTGGGACAGAGGAGGGAATGGGGTGGACATCAGGAAGGACTGACTTTGTGTTACAAGGCAGGGATGGGGGCGCTTAGCTTCCATCTTGGGGCACCAAGTGGAGTCCTGCCACAGACTCCTTCGAGGTGTGAGACGTGGGTGGGCAGGGTCTTCTGTTTTCCTGACACTGCAGCTCATTAAGAACCTGATGGGTAGAGTCTGCAGGTGCCAGCCTCGCGCACGCATCTTGAGGGTCTCACGAACTCCTGCTGTGGAGGTGGGCCAGGTCATAGGGTGAGAGGTAGCCCGACTGTAAGCCATCCGGTACCCACAGGTGTGTGCAGCGGCTGGGGTGACCCCCACTACATCACATTCGATGGCACCTACTACACTTTCCTGGACAATTGCACATACGTGCTTGTACAGCAGATTGTGCCTGTGTTCGGTCACTTCCGCGTGCTCATTGACAACTACTTCTGTGACTTGAAGGATGGCATCTCCTGCCCACAGTCCATCATTGTTGAGTACCACCAGGACCGCGTGGTGCTGACCCGCAGGCCGGTTGACGGGGTCATGACTAACCAGGTAGATGCACCCTCATGTTCAGGTCGTGCACTCTCAGGGGACTCAGCCTGGGAGATAGACCCTAACCCTGACCTCCTTCTGCTATGTCTGTATCCAGATCATTTTCAACAATGAGGTGGTCAGCCCAGGCTTCCAGAGGAATGGCATAGCCGTCTCACGCATTGGCATCAAGATGTACGTGACCATCCAGGAAATCGGTGTCCAGGTTATGTTCTCAGGCCTCATCTTCTCTGTGGAGGTGCCCTTCAGCACATTTACCAACAACACCGAGGGCCAGTGTGGTGAGTCCCGTCCTGGGCATTGTCCAGTGGGCAGCAGGGTGCCAGAAGTAGCCTTTTTTATGGGTTTGCAGGGGCTTTGTTATGTTCACATGCAGCTCATGGTTGTCTATGCTGTGGTGTCCCTATATACTGGGAGCCAAGTTGAGTTCTGGGAGACCAAGAAGTACAGGGAAGGGAAGGGGAAGGGAAGGGAGGGGAGGGGCGGGGAGGGAAAGGTCCTGAGCAGGTCCACAGCAGTGAGCTGTAGTGTAAGGCTGATCTCCAGCAAGGGAACATTGGACCTAGATCTGTTGTCCAGTGTTTGACCACTCTCTTAACTTCAGGCACTTGTACCAATAACCGGAAGGATGACTGCCGCCTGCCTGGTGGTGCGATAGCCTCCTCTTGCTCTGAGATGTCCAGTCACTGGAAGGTGCACAACCCTGATCAGCCATTCTGCCAAGGGCCTCCCAGAACCGTGGTTACCCCATCCCCACCTGCTCCGTGCCTACCGCCTCCCATCTGCCGGTTGATCTTAAGCAAGTAAGACTGCCGACGAGGGAGGGGGCAGCCCCACCAGCCTTACCTGCCAAGGGGCTTCCGGGTCCTTAAGGGCTCCCAAGAAGGATGACAGATTCCTGTTATAGGCCCTGAGTGGTACCTCTTGGGCTCCTGGCAGAGTAGCTACTGGACTAGCTGGCCAGGCTGGCCAGTCTCGGAGGCCCACAGCCAGTCCTTTACACTAATGTGGGCATCAGCCACTTTCAGCCCTTGGGCAGGACCCAGGCTTGCAGGGTGAAGGGGTCTCGGTGGAGACACATTACTGGAAGGGACGCTTTGGCCAACACACTCCCTGGCACAGTGGCAGCATGTGTTCTAGAAAATAGGCACATGGGTGTTGGGGTGCTACCCAGTATCTTGTCTTCAACAGCCTCCTCCCCATGGGGCATCATGGGTTGTAGAGCTGGACAGTCGCAAAGATGGGTTGATTGCACACACCACAATGTATGTCCCCACTCACCCGCAGGGTCTTCCAGCTCTGCCACGACATCATTCCTCCAGAGGTGTTCTATGAAGGTTGCGTGTTTGACTATTGCCACATGACCGACCAGGCTGTGATATGCTCTGGCCTGGAGCTGTATGCATCGCTCTGTGCAGCCCAAGGCGTGTGTATCGACTGGAGAAGCTGGACCAATGGCACATGCCGTGAGTGCCCAGCCCAGAGGAGTTAGAGGCCCTACGTAGACTGGGCGGGGGGGCTTTCTGGAGAAGGATGTCCATCCCCAGGGTAGGCCTGAAGGGGAAAGAGAGGGCATCCAAGTTAGGGTACTTAGAAGACCAGCCCAGGGTGCTGGCTATTGTGAGCAGGCAACAGGGACGCTCCAGGATCATGAAGCCTGGATAGGTAAGTGGTTTCGAGTAGCCTCTGAAGGCTCCTGAGTGGGTGTGGGCACTTAGCTATGGCTGGGGCTTGGAGGAGTCTAAAGGCAGGGCCTCAAGTTGGCTTCTCAGGTGTGGCTTTTCCTCTCTACAGCGTTCACCTGCCCTGCTGACAAAGTGTACCAGCCCTGTGGTCCATCCAGCACCCACTACTGTTACGGAAATGACAACAATGCCAACTTGTACGTGCCAGCACTCCCCTCCCCAGGGCCAACCAACCCCCATAATCCTCCTGGAGTCCCATTCTGGCATCTGGTTCTTATCGGCTGGGTTCTTTCCCTCCCCCCTGCTTGAACAGAGGGCCTCACCGACACTCTTCTCTCCACAGGGCCCTCCCAGAAGCTGGTCCCATCACAGAGGGCTGCTTCTGTCCAGACAGCATGACATATTTCAGTGCCAACGATCCAGTCTGCGTGCCTGCACCCTGCTCATGTACGTCCCCATAGGCTCGTCAGTGGGGGTTTGAGGAAGGAGGGACAGAGCACAGACTATCCCAGCTGGCCCCCTGGCCCCCAACATGCCTCTGTCCCTTTCCCATGGCTGTCCAGAGTGACAGAAGCTCTCTCCCTGCAGGGTGCCTGGGACCCCATGGGGAGCCTGTGGAGGTAAGTGTGAGTGGTGGCTGTACCTGGGGCAGGAGCTTAAGGCAGGAGATCAGAGAAGTAATATTGGTATGAGGTTTGAGCAGAGCTTCCTCAAGGGGCCAGAGGCAGAGAAAGGCTGGGAGAAGGTAGGTGCCTCAGCCAGACCCAGGAAAGTCCTCTGTTCAGAGGCCTGCCCTGGTGGAGATGCTGAGCTAGCTCAGAGGTGCTAATTCCTGCTGGCCAGCCCTGTCCTTTCCTAGATCCCTTCTGTTCTGAGTGGACACATGAAGGGGTGCGAAGGAGGGGAGGGGCTGATCCCCAAACAGAGCCCCTCCCCCACTTCAGCTCCTGGCCTCAGAGAGCCTGGGCCTGCTCTTGGGCTATGCACTTCTGAAGCCTCCTCTCCTGGGCTTGCTGCATGGCACTTTGCACAGGAGGCCACGCCTGTGTGTGAGGCCCAGCTACAGCCGGCCCTGGGCTGAGCAACTTACAAGTCCAACTCATGAATCCTTTTCCTCCACAGCCGGGCCGCACTGTCAGTGATGGCTGTGAGGAGTGTACCTGCGGGGAGGCTACGCTGAATCTGACCTGCCACAAGAAGCCCTGTCCTCTGCCCCCTATCTGCTCAGAGCCTGGCTTTGTGGCCGTTCCTGAAGCCCTAGAGCCTGACCAGTGCTGTCCCCAGTTTAGCTGCGGTGAGCCTTTGCTGCTGTCCCCACATCTGTGGGTGGGATTATTCCTGGGGAGCCAGAGGTACCCTGGCTCAGCAGCCAGTTCTGCATACATGGCCACAGAAGGCAGGCTCTGCACAGTGCCTTGGTGACCCTCTAGCAGATGGCTTTTTATGTGTGTGTGTGGGTTCTTTGCTCTAGCTGGCCAGAACCTGCTTCTGGGGTCCTCTGAGCTAGCAGGACTTCTGGAGTCCTTGTGTGGGTCAGGCTCTTGGGGCAGAGTGAGAGCAACTCCTAATGACCTCCCCCATCCACAGTCTGCAACTCCAGCTACTGTCCTGCTCCACTGAACTGTCCCAAGGGCTCTCGCCTGATGGTGACCAAGGAGGAGGGGGCCTGCTGCCCAAGACAAAACTGCAGTGAGTGTCCCTGACCCTTGTATTAGGCCATGATGGATACTGAGGCTGGGGACTCAGGCCTGGGATTTCCCAGAGGAATAACCAGATGAAGCCATGGCTGGCTTGAGGCTGGCTATCGCTCTATGCAGTAGGGGTTCAGAGTAACCCTTTGTGGGGATGAGACCTGACATACCCCAGTATCTAGCAGCAGAACTTACTGATACTGGGAGGCTGGGTGGGCATCTGCAGAAGGCCGGACAGACAAGGGGCCAGGCTGGGCACTGCAAGGCTGGGACTGTAGCTTGTGTATCTTTTGGACAGCTCTGACCTCCTGCAATGTCAATGGAACTCTCTACCAGGTAAGAAGTGCTGTCAATCAGTCTTGCAGTCTGTGCAAGACTGTGCTTCCTGCTCAGGGCTCCTCACCAGCCCCTTGGGCTCAGATGGACATCTGTGAAGCATGATGATACCCCAGCATGGAGCTTCTGCCCAGACCAGAGACCTGAATCTTTATGGACATAGCCCACAGCAGTATAACTGAGGCCCGAGGCTCGCCCCAGAACCCCTGAAGCTGCAAATGCCTGGGTGCTTAGGCCTAGCTCCTTAGCATCCTCCCAAGTATGCCAACCCTCTCCTCCCCCAGCTGTGCTTCTCCCTGTTGGTCTCCAATTGGATGATTTCATTGGGCCCCCTACTCATGGAGACATGACTCCAGCTTCTGTCCACCCAGACTGTGGTCTCTGCACCAGGAGATGACACCAAGGGCTACCTACCTCAGCTTGGTGGGGAGGATGAGGCAACTGACCAGTGGGGGATGGGATAGGTCTCTCCCTAGGTCAGCCTAGGCTAAGTCCACTAATGCTCAGCTCTGACTCTCTCCAGCCTGGTGCTGTGGTCTCCTCCAGCCTGTGTGAAACTTGCTGGTGTGAGGCGCCCAGCAGCCCCCAGTCAGACGCCTTCATGGTCAGCTGTGAAACTCAGCTCTGCAACACCCATTGTCCCATGGTGAGCACTGGCCCACCCCTGCTCTCATCCCCACCCCAGAGCCAATGGCCCAAGCTCAGGTGGCATGTCTACTTTCCCCACAGGGCTATGAGTACCGTGTCCAGAGTGGGAAGTGCTGTGGCCAGTGTATCCCAGTGGCCTGTGTCAAGAGCACCAACCCTGTCATCCTGATCCCTGTGAGTAGATCTTTCCCACAGGGCTGTACTGGTTGGTCTCAGGGAAGGAGCGTAGGTTCTGGAAAGGACAGACCATGGTCTCCAAATAGTATGGAACAACACTATAATACCACCAGGAGCTCATTATCTATCCAGGCCCAGGTCCCTACCTATAGGGATAGACTGCATGAGACAGTCTATCTTAGCAGGTAAGGGCTGGGCTAAGGTGCTGGGCTGAGTAGACAGGGTCCTAGGGATACTAGGGTGAGGGAGTAGGGTCCTAGGACACTGGGTCCTTAATGGGCAGTGTTCTGGGGATACAAGATGAGTGGGCAGGATCCTAAAGGCTCCAGGAGAGTGAGCAAGATTCTGGGGGTGCTGGGCTGAGTCCACAAGGTACTTGGGATGCTGAGCTAAATGGACAAGGGACCTGGGAGTACTAGCTGAGTGGACATAGTCCTGGACCAAGTCGGCAGGGTACTGGGAGTGCTGGGCTAAGTAAACAGGACCCTGGGGTTATCAGGCTCCTGGGGGCACTAGACTGAATGGATGGAATCCTAGGGGCCTGAGTCCTTAGCAGCAGGGCCCTGGCCTCTTGGAGTACTTTGGAAGCCATCTCAAGCTGACATGTGGCTGGGTCAGGTCAGCACCCTATGGAAGCCTGCAGGCTGTGGGGAGACATATGAGAAGGTAGGTGCCCAGGAGAGGCACACTCATCTTGCAGACTGGGCTTCCTTTCAGCCTGGTGAGACCTGGTCAGAACCTGGTGACCACTGTGTGACCCACAAGTGTGAGAAGATTCAAGACAGGCTTGAGGTGGTGACCATGAAGAAAGAGTGCCCCAAGCTCGACTGTCCACCAGTGAGTCCTGGTTCTACACACCAAGTGTGTGTGTGGGGAGCTCATTGGGAGATGAGGGGAATGTGGTCAACGGTGCCTGAGGGGCATGGCTTTTCCTTCCTGTTGGGACTGCCCACTCCTGGCTCTGTGCCCCTATTCCCCCATTTCTTGGTGCCTCCCTGGCACTCACAAGGACTCTCTCTGCATAGGACCAAGTCCAGCTGAGCAAGGATGGCTGCTGTCACCTCTGCAGGTTACCCCTGCGGAGTAAGTGGGGCCTGCCGGGGAAGCACTGGGTCTAACCTGATGCATCCAGGAAACGGCTGGGCAGGTCCTGACGCTCTGTTGCTCCCGTGTCGTTCTCCAGATCTGACCTGCAAGCTGCACCACAGAAAGGAGGTCATCCACCACCAAGGCTGCAGCTCTGAGGAGCCCGTGAGCCTCTTCTACTGCCAAGGCCACTGCGGAGAGAGCACGACCATGTATGGGACCCCTCACCCCCAGAGATCCCCTCAGGAAGTGCTCAGAGATATAACTGGCAGGGGGTGGGTGCAGTGGAGCCCAGGTGGGTGGGCAGAGGTGGAACCAGGAGGAAAAAGAAGGTGGAGATCCTCAAGAAGGGACTTCAATGACTCAGACATCACAGGATGGGGTCAGCGAGGTTCTGAAGTCCATGGGCCACTGCTGGTTATGGAAGAGCTTCTGTCTGAGGAGATGTATGTCCCAATTCCCCACTGGTAATCCTTGGAACCCTGAGGTGCCAGTGGTGGCTGACAGTAGCTGTGGCAGGATCACTTGCCCCAGGGCAATTGGCAAATGAGAGGTGGTAGCTCAACACTACACCAGCCTCAGGGCTTTAAGCACAGACTGACAAGCTTGGCACCATGCCCATGACAGGCTCTGGCAGCCTGTGGTAGGGCCGGGTGCTGAGTAGCTCTATCTGCAGGTATTCCCTGGAGGCCAACATGGTGGAACACAAATGTCAATGCTGCCAGGAGCTGCGAACCTCACAGAAGAAGGTGACCCTGCGCTGTGCCGATGGCTCTAGCCGCGCCTTTAGCTATACCCAGGTGGAGGAGTGTAGCTGCTTGGATCAGCAGTGCCACGTGCTGGGTGACACCAGCCACTCTGAGTCCTTGGAGTCAGAGTTACAGGCCAATGAGAGCAAGGATCACAGCCAGTAGTCTGAGCTCAGGGCCCAGGAGGAGGCGCCCAGGCTTCCCCAGTATCTGAGCAGCACCATCACCATCCCAGACACACCACCCAATGAGAACATCCTGTGCATCCTTGGATCCCAGTGCCCAAAGCCAGGGGGATATGTACCCTCATTCAGATGGTCTGAGCCCTGAACCCTCTGCCCACCCATCACTTCCTCTTCAAGGAGTACTCTGACCTTGGAGGTGGGAGAGGCCCTTATCCACCTGTAGGAGCACGAGGCTATGGGAGTTCTTTGGCAAGAACCTCAGCACCACCAAAGAGTCTCATGACCTACAGCCACGTGGATGTGGCTATCAGCTGCTCAGCCTCACTATTACCTCATCCCTGGACCTGAGCCCCCCACCTCCTTTGGGAAATGGCCACTCTTTGATAAATACACTTGGAGCATTTTGCAATGTGTTGACTCTGTGCATTTTTAAAATTCATCCATAAATCCAGGAGCTGGGTGGGAACAGGCCCCAGCTTCAGGGGGCTCACACTTCAGGCTGACCACTGAGGATTTCAGCCCACCAAGGGCCACCTGGGGGAGCCCTCTGCTTCCACCTGCTGGGAGAGTCTGTCTCACAAAGAGTGACAATCACCCTGCAAAGGCCAAGTATCTGAATAATAAAGGAGAGAGAGAGAGAAAGAGAGGAGAGAATATGAGTGGGTAAATGAGAGACTGATTGAGTGAGTGACCAAGTGATTGAGTGGGTGAGTGATTGGTTTAGTGAATGAGTGGCTGATTGCGTGAGTGAACGAGTGAGTGACTGACTGATTGGCTGAGTGAGTGAATAAATGAAGGAGTGAGTGAATAAATGAATGAGTGACTGATTGAGTGATTGAGTGACTGGCTGACCAAATGATTGAGTGATTGATTACTGATAGTAAATGAGTGAATGAATTAGTGACCATGCGACTGAATGAGTGATTGAGTGAGTGAATGAGTGAGTGACTAAGTATGTGAATGAGTGGAGAAGTGACTGAGTGAGTCAGTGAATGAGTGAATGATAGTGAATGAGTGACAGACAATAAAGTAAATGAATGACTGACTGCTGACTGAGTTAATGAATAAGTGACTAAGTGAATGAATGAGTGAGTGATTGACAGAGTGAATGAATGAATGACTGGATGAGTCACTGAGTGAATGAGTCAGTGGCTGAGTGAATAATGAGTATCTGAGTGAGAGAGTGAATGCATGAATGGATATGAATAAGAGGGACCTGGAGGTGACTAAGCTGAGCCAGGCAGGAGCTGAGTAGCAACATCTCTCTGAGTGAGGGTCCCACTGCCCAGAAAGGCCAGGAGTGGAGGCTGTGAAGCCTATAGCCAGTCCAGGTACCAGACCATCACACCAGTGTCCAAAGGGTCGTAGACCTCATCAAGAACACGTGGAAGGCAGTGAACACAGAGCAGATGCCAATGGGGCGAGCAATCAGCCTGTTGGATTGGCCACATGCTAGGAGTCTGAGGCTGGCCCTGCAGACTGGACTGTGCTGGCCACCTGGGGGCATCCTGGGGCTCAGGATCCTGCTCAGTCATCCTCCTGTCTGAGTAGCTCCAGAGCCCCTCAGTCTGGGCAGATAGTCTCACCTACAGTCACAGGGCAGGTGGTGTGGAGTGGCCGGGGTGAGGTGTAGGTAGACTCTGTCCAGATATCTCTGGGACAAGAGGAGGAGAGGGACTCAGTCTTCTTGTCCAGGTCCTTGTCTTACTAAGAGAAACAGGCCAGCAAGGCAGTGTGGTAGCACCCAGCAGGGTAGACATGGGCACCTAGTCTTATGTCCCCTTATCTGTATGGGTGATTTCCCCAGCCCTGGTCCCAGGAATTCGACACCCATTGCTTTGATCTCAGCCCAGCTTGGTCTTGTTTGATGCCTTGGTCATCATATCCACATTCTAGAGTTTAGTTGTGTTCTCCGAGGATACCACAAGGTGGCGCACAGCCAGGCCCTGCACAGGGGCACTTCAGCATCTTAGATCTATACTTTTGTATTTCTTGGGTGGACTGTCCCTGGAGGCCTCAACTGAGGCCTGAGAGGCAAAGAGGACTGCCCAGAGTCTCAGGGCATCGAGGTTCTAGAGAGTGAAGATAGCCTTCCAGTTTCCAGAGCATTCCAATGGGCCAGCAAGCTTTGGGTTTAGCTGGAGAGCTGTGGTTCCTTCCACCTGCCTTGCTGTCATGCCATTTGAAGCCTGGGCTGGCCCCCAAGGCACCTCAGAGAGCCTTCTCCCTGAGGGTGATCTACAAGCTTAGGAAGTCAGGGGCCCACAACAAGTGTGTGCAGTCCCTACCATGCTCCCAGGTCACAAGAGGTTTTGTTCAAAGGCAAGCCTTGTGGCATGCAGCTATCATTAGGGCTGTGTCTGATGTGTCCTGCCAGCATGGGGACCGGGGGTGCCAGACTCCCCTAGGTCCAGTCTCTTATCTATCCTGCTATCTTTCCCCAGTAGCATGGGCTGCAGAGCTGTACACCAGAGCCTGATGCCCATTCGTGACCAGGGCTTGGGGAGGGTACTCCCTGGTAGGCAGGAAGCACAGCCCATGAGCTGTGAGCTTCGCTGGCCCTGCAGGTCTACTTTGCTGCTTGGCTAACTCCATCAATCTCACAAGTGGCTGCCAGGGCCCTAATCGGCACCACTTCCCCCTGGAGCGGATCAGGTGTCACAGAGAGCCGCCTCTTCCTCTCAGGGTGGGTGACTAATCCCCCACCCCTTGGAGCACTTGCAGGTCCAAGGTCCTCCCCTGCCTCACCTCTGCCTGGAACCACAGTGGGAATACTGGCAGGAAGTAATCAGATCGCATGTCTCTGGGTGAGAACAGGCACCCTCCCTGCCTGCCCATCCTGTCTACCACAGCCCCAGCCAGATTGTGCAATTCACAGTTTCTGGAAAGAGCCTCAGGGCTGGATGGGGCCCTACACATCTTGGCGGTGGCCTCTACCCTGCCCACAGGGGCAACCTCCTCCACACACTTTTGGACTTGATACAGGAGCAGACAGGACAACCTGTCACCACTGAGAGAAAAAAGAGGGTCTGTGGGCAGGGCTGGCCTGCATGGCTCCTGTGGGCCCCAAGTCCTGGGGAAAGGTTCAATTTAGGAGCTTCCTGGGAGCTACAAACTTGAGTTCTGCCCTCTTTCAAGTTTGGGAGGCACTGGGTGGGGGGGGGATCAGTGGCGAGTCCCAAAATTCACAACAGAGAAGCAGGGGTGTAGGGAACTTGGGACACTGGAGGCTAGAGATGGGGCTCCTCCTGACTCTTCACCCTGTACCCCTCTATACTCTCCTGACCCATAGGGAAAGCCTGCTTGTCTGAGGCCAGAACCCAGGTACAGAATTCTTGTGTTATCCTGGAGGGCAGAGCAGGGATGGCCCTGTCTAGGGGTCAGTGGACATGAGTGAAGCAGTGCAAAGCTGGGGAGAAAAGTGTGGTGCAGCAAGTGGCACAGGTGAGAGGACCTGTCAGGCTCCATACTGCTCGGTTCTAGCTGACAGTGGTCTTCTGAAGGTTAAGATGGCCCAGTGGCAGGAGGCTGCGTCTATGGCCCCCTTCAATACTTCAACAGGCCAACACAGTAGGTTTATATCCACAAATCCCAAGACAAGGTGGTTAGAGGAGGAGCCTGGAGAAGGCATGTGTGGTGCTTATAGCTTGGGTGGCCATGTCCCTCCTACACTCCCTCCCTCCCTGTCCCCCCTCTGTCACACACACAGATGAAGAGGCTGCTCAGGCCCTACAGTACTTGGCAGATAGTGCTCAGCTATGCCCCTGAGGTTAGTCACTGTAACAGGTGCTGGACTAAGTGGGGTTCTGAGCTACTGGAACCTGCTGGGGGTGTCAGGTGGAGGCCATGGAGGGGTCCCCACAATAGATCACATCTGACATAGCCAAGTCCAAATCTGCTCTCTTCCAAGGCAAATATTCCAAGTCAGCTCTCAGTAAGCGGTGACCAAGTCTACTTCTCTGTTGTCAGGGCTCCAGGCCTGTACCCTGCTCAGTCCCACCCTACCTCATCCTTCTATACCATCTCCTCCTCTCTCCCCATGAAGGAATAAGCAGGACCCAGCCTTGGGGAGGAACAAACTCCAGGAATTCTAGGCTGAGCAGGGAACACTGGGAGGGGGATAGAAGGGTACAGGGGCATGACCAAGGTGTCATGGTACAGGGGCATGACCCATCACAGTGGCCCTTGCCCATACTCTGATCCTACCTACTTGCTCCCACCCAGATAAACCCTGACAGGATCCGGTGAGGACCTCAAAAGTGCTTCAGCCCATGCCTCGACATGTCCCCAGGAAAGAGGGGTACATTTCCTTGTGTGCTGAGATTCAGCCATCTCTGGACCTGGATCTCTTCCTGCACCCTAGCAGCGGGAGGCAGCTTCATCCAGCCGTGTGCAGCACAAAGCTGAGCTCCCTCTGTGGGGAGGTCTGTTTCTTGCCAGCACACCGGGTAAGGTTCCTTTTTCTCTGAGGCTAAGCTCTATCCTGAGCAGTTCTTGAGCCTCAGGGTTCCACAAAAGGTGAGCAACACCAAGGACTCATTCTTACTGAGAATCCCAGAAGGTGCACCCCATCCCCAGGAAGAAGCTCCTACATATAGAGAATCACACATCGAGGATCTGCCATGGACCTGGGCTACCATAATCATGGGTCTCAAACCTGTGTTGGCTTTGGAAGCCTGTGGCAGCTCTGCTGAGACCTGAGATGTCGCAGACAGCTATTTGGGTGTCTTCAGTGATGGCCTGGCCAGTTTTGCAAATTCTGGTTTTGGAGAGTTGATGCCATTTCTCGCCTGTTTGCCATGGGGGTGTGTGTAGTCACCACTCACAAGACCAGCCCTGATGTGTGGACGTGGACACTTGGGCAGACCTGGAGGAAGGGAACTGTCCCCGCCTCCTCTTCTAGACAGTAACACGTCTTGCTCAACCCTGTCCTGAACAGGGATGTGGCAGCCATTCTGAGTGGAGCTTTCTTTGGTCCTTGGCTGGCAGCAGTCAAAGAGAGGACACCTTTTCCTCCTGTCGCTAGGGTCTGAGCAGAGTGGGGAAGAGACCTTGTCACCACCTCCCTCCTTCTAGGTCCCATTGCACTCCTTGGCCTTCCTGATGACCCTGAGTGACAGTTCAGTTTTCTGACTTCAGGTGGCTCTGACTTTGTGCCCCTCGGAGCACAGACCCATGACTAGTTGGCTTCCTACTGGATCCTTTCCAAGCACCTGCTCAACCTCAGCAAGAGGTGACATGGTAGGGTCATGGGAAGGCAGACAACAGGGATAAGAGACACCCAGGCATGACGTCAGTGTGTCGGAGAGAGGGGAAATTAAACCTGGGCCTGGGCCTCACATAAAGGATGGGATCTACAAAGGAGATTGGACCTCTCCCTTCCCAGGGTCCAGGCCAGCATGGGGTGTGTCCCCTGGGTTGGGCCAGGGCCTCTCTAGCCCAGTTACCACAAGGGCCCTGCAGCTAGGCAGGGCAGGCTTGTCGGGGAGAGAGGCCAGCATGGCCTAGGTGTGCGTGTCCAGCTGGCATTAGTACCAGGCACCTCTCTCAGCACAGGGTCATTGGAAAAGGAGGCCACAGGCCCCTCAGCAAACCCTGTGGGCGGCAAGTCAACAGCAGTGTTCCTGGAGGGGAGGGAAGGGCCTGTTTGCCCACTGACACTTGGCATAGCTGTCCGAGGACAGGACACTGAGGCCCCACTCTTGTTTGCTCTCCTTCAGTCTGTCTAATCCTGAGCAAACCCAGTGGCCAGGGGCTGACTCTCACTTTGTCCTCTGCACCTGCCCTACGTCCCAACTTGCCATGTGTGCTGGGGCCAGGCTGCCCCACTGCTAAGAGCCACCACAAGGCATGCTGGGAAGGCCTGACCAGGCGCTAGGGCTAATGCTGGGATACCTGGAGCACCTGCTACAGCGTTTGTCTGTGCCACAGACCCCTCACTTCTGCTCAAGGAGCTCAACTCAGAGACAGGCCTGCTCTCCCCTTACACTTCCAATTGCCCCCTTTCCTCCTGGCACTCCCCCATATCTTGCCTGGATGTTCATATTCTGGGTGAGACCTGTGACCTCCCACTGGTCTATTTTTCAAATCATAGCCAGCAGAGAGCTTTCTGAAGGACTTTGTATCTTGATATGATTTCAAATCTCCAAGTAAGTTGCAAAAATAGAACAAAGGGCTCCAATGTGCCCTCTACCTGGATCCACCAGTGTGTGCTTTCTCTGTGCGTCACTGCTCATGTGCACATTCTCTCTGTATCTCCATGCTTTTTTTTCTGAACCACCGGAGTTTAAGAAGCATGGCCCTTCACCTGGTAGATATGGGTACGTGTTGCTGAGCACAGTATAGGGGTCACACTAGAGTTCACCTAGACACAATGCTGCAGTCCAGATCTGGGTGAGTTTCACCATTGTTACTGCATCGGTCACAGCTGTTTGCTTCTACCCAGGTTTAGCTAGAATCCAGTCACAGGAGTGCATGTCTGGAGTTACCTTGATAGAAGACCTATGCCCAGCCCACTTTGACTATTCAAGGGGTTCAGCTTCCAACTGTCCCGTACCTCCAGATTGGGATCTCCATGTTAAGTTGGGGGTGTGCTTCTGAGCAAGGATCTGAGTTCAACCAGATGCTTCCTGCTCCCCTATGTCTATGATGCCGACTGACCTGTCACTGGGGTGTTATCTTTACCAGAGCTTCCCTATTGGGAAGTTTCCATCTCCCTCAGAATTAATAAGTGCCTTGTGGAAGGCATGTGGGACCATGTATGTTCTTTCTACTTCTGCCTGGGTAGCACTGACCAGGACTTTCAAATTCCATGTTTTCTTGCTGGCATTCGTCTATAGCAAAGGATTTCTACTTCTTCCAATTTATTTATTTTTCATTCACCTCAGTATATCTCAGTACAGACTCATACACTTTTATTCTCAAAATAGATCTTTCAAAAGCTCTTAACCAGCCAGGCATGGTGACACAAGCCTTAATCCCAACCCTTGGGTCGCTGAGCACAATGCTTGGGCTACAGAGTGAATTCCAGTGTAGCCTAGGTTAGTGTTTCAATAAAAAAATGAATAAAAGAGATTACCCAGTCAGCAAAATGGTGGACTAGAAAGCTTTACACTCTGTTCTTCACAGAAAGGGGAAGGCCATGAAAACAAGGAAAGAGTGTCCAAACCAACTTGCTGGTACTCTGAAGATAGGCAAGTTTGTAGCAACCAAGCAAAATGCCCAACAAGAAGAATTCGCCTTCAGCACTGGATGTGGTAGTTCATGCCTTTAATCCCAGCACTCGGGAGGCAGAGGTAGGAGGATCTCTGTGAGTTCAAGGCCACCCTGAGTCTACAGAGTAAATTCCAGGTCAGCCTGGGCTAGAGCGAGACCCTACCTCAAAAAACAAAGCAAAACAAAACAATCCACCTTCAAAACAGCATGTGAAAATTCTATGACGTTTTGATTTACTTTTCATTGTCCCTCCGAGTGCACCAGCTTTTGTCTTAAAGCAACAGGGTCCCATCACCCCTCCATCTCCCCAAAGCCAGAAAGAGTATGAAGACTATACATGCACACGTTCTCCAACCTGCTCACAGGATACTTGGGGGACAGACACAGCCTCTGTCTCTGCTTAACTTCCAAGTCAATCAGGAAAAATGTTATGCATTGCTTAGAAAGCCTTGTAGAGATTATAGACTCCCGGGGCAAGAGATTATAGCTTGAGATAGCTAGAGACCACCCAAAGTTTAGACAAACTGGGGTTTGTATCCTTAGGAAATTAGGACACCCACATATGGGGGATGTTGGAAATTCATAGTTATTAGAGGGGATCTCAGTCACCCAGGACTTGATCTCAGTTTTGAGGGACAGCCTCAGTGCAGAGCCAAGGTACAAATTTAGTGGAAGCCCCTGGGATTAAGGAGAAATCAGCCCAAACATCTGTGGCACATGAATCAAAGAGAAAGAACCTTCAGTGATCACACACGATGAGGACTCCAAGTCTTTGTAAAACTAGTCTTGAAAGATCTCAGAAAACCGTGGAGCACCATGGCCTTCAACACTGAACAAGAAAGAGAAGAAAAGGAACAGCAAACACCGGAAAAGGGCAGAATACAATGCCTAGAGTCATCATAGTGTTATAGTTAAATCCCTGATTTTCATTATGAACGTCACAAGGCTTATGAAAAAATAAGGAAACATGCCCATTCCGAGGAGCTTAGTGGACAGAAATCATCCTTGATTAAGTTCAAATGGCAGCATTACCAGACAAGACTCTGAAGTAACTGTCTTAAGCGCATCCCAAGAGCCAAAGACCACACCAAGAGCAAACAGGAATCATGAAATGTGCAAAGTGAGAATCTTTTTTTCTATTTTTTAACTTTTTATTAACACCTTCCATAATGATAGACAATAAGCCATGACAATTCTCTCCCCACACCCACATTCCCCCTCTCAAATCCACCCTCCATCCTATCCTTCCCCTCTTTCAATTAATCTGTTTTGTTTTGGTGTCATAATCATTTCTTCCCATGATGTGTAGGGTATTACCAGGCGCTGCAAAGTCATGAGTATTAAGGCCATTTTGTGTCTGGAAGTTTGCATCGTAAGCAGTCCTACCCTTCCTTTGGCTCTTACAATCTTTCCGCCACCTCTTCTGCAATAGATCTGAGCCTCAGGAAGTGCGATAGAGATGTCCCAGTGCTGAACACTCCACTGTCATTTCTTCTCAGCACTATGGTGTCTTTTGAGTTATCCCAGTGGTCATCACTATCTGAGATGAGATGCTTCTCCAGCCAAAAGTGAGCGTAGCATTATTATATGGGTATACACATTTAAGAAAAAAAGTACTCATAAAGCACTTTAGTGGGCATAATATATGCATTTATCCAGGCATCAGCAGGCATTACTCCCCTAGGGCTAATGTCCTCCCCACCACAAGCTTTTAACTATGTCTTCAGTACCAGACATGTATTCCCTCCCATGGAGCTGGTCTCCAGTCCAATTAGAAAGCAGTTAGTTTCCCCCATAACAAATGTGCCACTATTGGCCCTAGTTGGCACATTTGGCCTAGCTGGCCAGTCTTATGCTTACAAGGTCCACTGCTGTTTGCCACCTTTATTGACTTCTTTCTCCCATGCTTCATGCAGCCATAGCTTTCCCCAGCTTTCTGTCAGCTGGTTAACAAGGTGGGGAGGGATTTCCAGCTCAGCTCCAGCTTGATTTCTCAATGACCTGCAGCCCAAGTCTGCAAGGTCTTTAGCAATAGGGTCTTATCTCATTCTGGTGGGCAACCAAGAGCCTTGACAATGGCTTGTAATGTTTTGGGGGCCTTAGAGACCTCCATGGCCAATAACTCATTGGAAGGTATCCTATCCTTGGCACTGAAATGTTTCTAGTAACAATCTATGGCTTCTGAGTGCGCCAATATCCAAAGAAGTGGGTTTCCATGTGGCTTATTCTAAACCTCTTAAATTTTGGTTAATCCTTCTCCCACCCCTCCTTTACTCAATCCCTTCCCCTTTCCCTACTTAGGTCATTGTACCCCTAGTAATCTGATCATTTACTTACATATATACAATATCATTCCCTTAAGTCTCCCCTCTTCTCCCTCCCTTATAGGCCCTTTCTAGCGTCCTGGCCTCTACTACTGACTTTTCGTCCAACTTACAAACAAATCTAAACATTTGTAACTAGAATCCACATATGAGAGAGAACATGTGGTGTTTTATCTTTTTGGTCCTGGGTTACCTCACTTAGTATAATCCTTTCCAGCAGAGAGAGATAGAGATAGAGAGAGAGAGAGAGAGAGAGAGAGAGAGAGAGAGAGAGAGAGAGAGAGAGAGAGAATGGGTGTGCCAGGGCCTCTGGCCACTGTAAACGAACTCCAATGCATGTGTCACTTTGTGCATCTGGCTTTATGTGGTCATGTGGGAATGGAATCTGGGTTCTTAGGCTTTGTAGGCCTTAACTACTAAGTCATCTCTCCAGCCCCCCCCAAAGTGAGAATCTCAACAAATAGGTAGAAACCCTGAAAAAAAAACAAATAGAAATCTACAACTGTTAAATATAATAACTGAAGTGAAAAAGTTAATAGGATGACGCACAGGCAGAAGTGAGCAGGCAGGACAAAGACTCAGTAAACATGAACCTGGGACAGCTTCAATGGTCAAGTCTGAGGTTAGAGAAAATGAATAGACCCAAGGGGCTTGTGGAACATCATTGTGTGTTGGCCAGCATAATAAGAGTCTTAGAGGAGAAGAAAAATTATTCAAAGAAAGCATGGCCAAAAACCTCCCAAAACTTGATGTAGACATGAATCTACATATCTAAGAAGTTTAACAAACTCAAGGATAAATTCAAAAGACCACATGGAGACATGTTCTAATCAAACTGTGGAAGATCAAAACAAGGAAAGGATATGCAACTATGATAGGCATCAGATTAGCCAACCTGTCCCAAGAGAGCAAGGACCCGGTGGCTTTACTGGTGAATCTGAAAAGATATTTCAGGAGGAATTAAAAACACTTTCCTAGCTGGGCGTTGTGGTGCACGCCTTTAATCCCAGCACTTGGGAGGCAGAGGTAGGAGGATCGCCGTGAGTTCGAGGCCAACCTGAGACTACAGAGTGAATTCCAGGTCAGCCTGGGCTAGAGCGAGACCCTACCTTGAAAAACCAAAAAAAAAAAAAAGAAAAAAAGAACACTTTACTGAGGAGTGATTCATAGCCGAATAGAATCACCTGATATCTAAGCCAGACAAAGACACTTTAGGACAAGGAAACAAAGAGCAAGACCTCTCATATATTCTTTTATGCATGTGGTGTGTGTGTGTGTGTGTGTGTGTGTGGTATATGCACATGTCTGTGTTGATGCAGTGCCCACGGGCTTGCATGTGAAGGCCAAAGGAGAATATGAGTGTCTCCTTCATCACTTACTTATCTGCCTATTTTTTTTCCTCTGATAGTCTTTTAATGATTCTGGAACTTGCCATTTGCAAGCCCTGACAATTCTCTGGCCTCTAATCCCATAGGCCCAGGGTCACAGGCATGCATGGCCATGCCCAAATATTCTGGAGATTTGAACTTGGATGGTCTCAGGCCCTCTCAGGCTCTCATGCTGGCACAGGAAGTGCACTTAACCGTTAAGCCATCTCTGCGGCCTCCTCGAAAATTATGGTATGAAATCCCCCCCCCATACTAGTAGCCGAGTGAATCCAGCATTCTCCTAGCAGGATTATACAGGATGACCAAGGGGTCTCATGGTGACATGCAATGATGGTTCTAGATATGAAAACCTGTATTAAGAGAATGAAGGAAAAAACAACAATCTTCTCAACTGATGACAGCCTCTGCCAAAATTCAACACCTTTTCATGGTTGAAAAACACTCAAGAAAGTACTCAGAGGAAACGAGTTTGATATGATAAAGGCTGGATATGAAAACTCCACATTAACCTCACACTCAGGGTGAATCCTGGAAGCTTTTCCTCCAGGGAACAAGGGCATGAAACCCATCACCACTTTTTTCTACTGTGTTTGAAGTTCTGGCCAGAGCAAAAAGGAAAAAGAACAAGAATTAAAAGTCACTCAAGTTGGAAAAGAAAAAGTAAAATTTTTCTGTAGACAGATAATAGCACGATTTTATATGCAGAGCATCCTAAAAATCCCATCCAAGAACTGTTCAAGCTAATAAAAGCATTCAGCAAGTTGATCAACACTTTGAAGGGACAGATGGAAAAGGGAATTAGGAAAACAATTTCATTTACATAACACCAAAAAGAACAAAATAATTTAGGAATAAATTTGATCGAGGAGGAAGAAGATCTGAATCCCGAGAACTACAGAATATGGCTGTTTTTCAAGGACAGTAGGGGTTGCAGAGACAGTTTAGTGGGTAACGTTCTTGCCTGGCACTTTACAAGCATGATTACTTGAGTTCAATACCCAGAACCCACATAAAAATGTTGGGCATGGTGGTGAACACAGGACGCTCTCTGCAGCTCACTAGCCA
>PVHP010030003.1:0-22383 GCA_004024765.1 Zapus hudsonius
AGTGCCGCTAGCCATCTTCCCATCTTCCTTTAACCCTGGAGCCTTCTCCACCACAGAGCCTTGTACCTACGCCTTCACCATGGCTTCTCTCTCCGTGGGTTAGCTTCCCGCCTCCCTGCAGAGTCCTTGAGAGCAGAGACTGGGCCCCCTCATATTTCTGTTGTTCTCTCTGACCTGGCATCCACTCTGGGACACGGAAAGTTCTTCCTCAAGGTATCCACTGCCAAGCCTCTATCCCGAACATGCCAGCACTTCATGGAAATTAGGCTGAGGCCCAGCATGGTAGTGCACGCCTTTAATCCCAGCACTCAGGAGACAGACGTAGGAGGATCGCCATGAGTTCAAGGCCACCCTGAGACTACATAGTGAATTCCAGGTCAGCCTGGGCTAGAGCGAGACCCTACCTCGAAAAACCAAATAAAACAAACAAAAAAGAACACAGACCCTTACCCACCCCAGATTGTTCAAGCTGGCATTAAGTAAGGTTGGCATTTCAAGGCTTAAAAATCCAATGTCTGCCTCCTTTCAAAGTATGTGTGACTGTCACATGACAGCTCCCAGCCTGGGCTACTCCTTCGATGGTACAGACCAAAGAGCTGTGAGCCAGAAGGAAATACAGCCGCATTATGACCCAATTTCCCTGACTTCCAGCTGCCATTTTCCTCCTGCACTTCCACCCCTCTCCTTCTTTGGTATAAAGAGATTTTCTCTGCTGCACAGTTTGCTCTAACAGGATTTGACCTGTGGTGTTCTGGGTGCTTTGCTCCGTTACATTTTAAGTATCTTCCATTTGCCTGCTTTCCTTCGCCCTAACGATGCCCACAGAGATGTAATTTTCTGACTTCTCTTTTTCTATTACCACCTTACCTGGCCTCTGCTCGCTCTCTTTGCTGTCACACGCGGCATGTCTCTGGGTGCCCTTTGGTCCTCCCGTTCCGATTGTATGAGAAGTATTTATTTCCATGTTTTCTGTATTTGCCTGGATGTATTCTTACCGAGCTGATGGTAAGGCTCTTCTGTCTCAGCGGGAGGCTGTTGCTCACGGCAATTACACCTGCTGTCTTCCTTTTCATTTTCCTCCGGCTCTTGATGAAATTGTGCTTCCAGAAACCCTAGGAATTCTTTCTCTGACTCTTACATAACTCCTTGAATTCGCCATTTCTTTCCCATCCATATACTTTTTTATGTTCGGTTGGGCATCAGGCTCATTTTCTCTCTAAATAATTTGGTGGCGATTTGATCTTTACTCTCTCTCACCTGGCAGGTGCTCTCTGGCGTCCTTGTGGATGGATGGCGGGACCTCCTGTCGCTCACTGAAGGGTGAGTCTGTAGATACCGGTTGTGTTGTTTGTGGGTCTGTTTGGCCGACTTTTTTGTCTGGGGAGATTTTTGTTGTTGTCTGCTCTTTGGGGTTTCTCTTAGGTATAATCCATCTTAATGTTAAAGGGTTCTTGTGCTCCAAGCTCTATCTGTCCTATCTTTAAAGAGCTGGTCCTTAGGCACAACTCCATAGGTGCTGTGCGTTTCTGGGAATGATCCTAGAGGGTGAGCCAGCTTTCTGTCACTGTAACAAAATGTCTGAGATAATAACTATTTTAAAAGGCAGGTTTATTGTGTCTCACAGTTTTTGAGGCTTTGGTCCATGATCAGTCAGCCTGGTAGCTTCTGGGCCTGCAGGAAGGGACACATGGTGGCAGGAAATGGATGGTGAGAGAAGCAGCTCACTTCATGAGAGCAGAACAAACAGCGTGAGGAGGGCCAGGGTCCCAGGGTCCCCTTCAAGGACACACTCCCGTAGGTCTGGAAGATTCCCTCCCATATGCAACATCTCTTCAAGGGCCTACTACCTCCTAATAGAGCTGTGGGTTCTCTTGGGCTGGGAACCAAGCCTTTAACGCATGGACCATTGGGAGGACACACCCAAACCTTAGCATAGAGACTATTTCCTTGGAGCTGAAATATGGGTTACAATGCCTTCTCTATGAATAAACCAACACTTAAGGGTAAATTCTCAGTTCCATCCCCTCCATCCCACTCAGCAATAGCTCATTGTCTTGTCCTGCTACGCTAAAAAGAGTCCAGCCCCAGTAAGGAAGTTAGGTCCTTAAATGACAGGCTAGTATTCTGAAGAGGCCAATGGAGCCAGGAAAAGGGGTTGAGGATGTGGGGTGCAAGAGGGGATAGGGAGTCCTTTCTTTGGATTGTGACCTGGTAGTGAGTGTGCCACAGGATAGGGGCACTGAGAAAGCAGATGCATTCGCTCTAAGTGCCACTGAGTAGCAAGGGAGTGGGGAAGAGGTGATTCAAGCCGTTGCCTCATTTGTCAGTTGGCTCAGCTATAGGGGAGGAAAGATTCCACAAAGCCTTCATGATGAGAGAGGGCCTGATGCCCACCTGGCTGGCAGTATAGCATTTGCCAGGCCCCACCTATTCTCCACATGCCGTTGTGCCATGGTAAAGTTCCAGCCTTGCTGGGCATACCGCCATTTGCTCAACATGGAAACTCTACTTTGCTGTTACTGAAAACACATAGTGACAGGATAGATTTTATCCAAGTGGGTTCCAGTATGCAGCCTGAGATCTGTCAGTAGAAAGAAACAATGAAACCAAAAGATTGTGTCAAGGGGTCTTGAGACCAAAGACTTTGAGAACTGCTATGCAGCCAACTAGCTATATTAATACTGACAAAGTTTACTTTCAGACAAAAGTCATTATAAAGTCATTATAGGGCTGGAGAGATGGCTTAGGGGTTAAGGCACTTGCCTCCAGTGCCTAAAGCCCCCAGTTCAATTCCCCAGGACCCACAGAGGCCAGACCCACAGGGTGGAGGCCCTGGTGCTCTCTCTATCTCTCTGCTTGAAAATGAATAAATAAAATATTAAAAAGAAACAAAAGAAAAGAGAAAAAGAAAAATCAGTGAGAAAAAAAAGGTGTGAACCACCACACCTGGCTCATACTTATAAAAAAAAAGTCATTATAAAGAATGATAAAAGATTCACTTCACCAGGAAAACATAACAATTCTAACTTAGATTCATTTAAAAAGAAAAAAATAGCCTTAAAATACAACTTACGAACTGGGTGTGGTAGCGTACATCTGTGATCACTCGGTAGGCGGAAGCAGGAAGACTAGCATGAGCTTGGGGCCAGCCTGAGCTACATAGTGAGTTCCAGGTCAGCCTAGGTTAGAGTAAGGTGCTGCCTCAGGGGAGGGGGGCATAGGGGGCATGGGAGGAGGGAATCTAAACTAAACTAAAATTAAAACCAAAAAAAAATGGCCAAACATGGAAATTGACAACTACACCATTAGAATCATGGAAGGTTTCGTCCCCACCCTCTACCCTCCCTCCCCCAGGATCCTGAGACTGTGGTCAGTTTCCAGATGAAAAGACCAAGGTAAGCCTCCCCTTGGAAGGTTAGAATCTTCAAGGGTGCTGGAAGACAGACTCAAAGAAGAAAATCACATACGCTAATGAACATGTACACAGAAAGCATATGAAACAAAATTCCAAGATGGCTCAGGTGAGGTATCAAGTGATTTTTAGAAGAAATCAGTGAGTCAACAAGACAGACAGTGGCCTGAGACAAAGTTCCTCTGTTGTCTCCTGAGGGTTTGACTTTCTGTTTCTTCTCCAGTGGCTATTCCTTCCTGGGTAGGCAGCTGCATTCCTGTAGGGAAGGGGCCTCTCTTTAGTCAGAGAAGGGGACTTCAGAGAAAGCCCTTCTCTGGACTTCGGAAAGGACCTGGCCTCAATGATGAAGAGATGTGTTTGGGGAAGGTCACAGTGACCTTTTCCAAGACAGTTTCTCAGAAACACCAACTTGGGATATGGTTTTCAGGATCCCAACACTACATTCAGATGAGGTTCGGGGGAGTCTCAAGAGGACCTATTGACAAGGAATGGTTAAGGGGCACCAGTGGATGGAGAGGCAGCTCTGGGCTAAGGACCTGGGTGAGTGACCTCCCTGAAGGAGCAGATGCAGCCCACTCCAGTGTCCATGGCATTGGAGAGAGGACGGAAGCTTTTGCCAAAAGAGGCTATCAAGAAGGAGCCTAGGACTTCAGACTCTGACCTTTCTAGAGCTTCCCAGCCTGTCTCCTTCCCACAGTCATCTCTGGCCAAGCCAAGGAAGCCATGGAGCAGGAGAGCCCACTGGCAGTTTCTGCGACAGCCCATGATGGCACCACACAGGAGAGCAGCCCAAGAGAGACTGCTCAGAGATAAGGACTTGAACAATAGTTGCTGGTCCAAATAGAACTGGTTCCAATCATTGAAGAAGACATTCTTTTCTTCTGGTGCACACACACAGGGAACATTTATAAAAATGGACCAAAATTCTAAGCCAGCAAGCAAATCTTACCACTTTATTAATTAATTAATTCATTTATTTAAGAGAGAGAGAATGGGCACACCAGGGCCTCCAATCACTGCAAACAAACTCCAGACACATGCACCACCTTGTGCATCTGGCTTTACATGGGTACTTGGGAATTGAACCAGGGTCCTTAGGCTTTGCAGGCAAGTGCCTTAACTGCTAAGCCGTCTCTCCAGCCCCTTATCACATTTTTTAATGTATCAAAATCTACCTTCTGATTGGAAAACAATTAAATGGTATATGAATCAAAGTGGATGGCAGGGCTGGAGGAATGGGAGGGGCAGAGACAGGAGGGTGACCGCGTCTCTGACCAGCAGCCAGCTCCAGGTCACCCAGAAGACACCGTCCTGAGGGTGGAGGAGTGGTAGAGAAGTCACCAATGTCCTCCTCTGGCCGCCATGGGCACATGTACATGTTACAAAGACCACACCTGCTACACACAAAACCAAATTGTAAAGAAATTCTTTAGAACAAAAGCAGGAGAGTGAAGTGTATACTTTCAGTGCCTGTAACGGAGAATTCATAAGCTACGCATCCAGTTCAAGCTTGGATGAAAACAAAGAGGGTGAATGAAATAGAAAAGCAGAAATAGACCACCAAGGCAAACTAGAGACATGGAAGCCAGTCCTCTGATACCAGAGCTAAACTGCAGGAGGCTGATTAGAAGAGAAAATATGAGAGCAAACGAGAAGACACGAATTCAAAGTGTTCTCTCTGCTGCCTTCTCTTATTCCAAGCTCCAGACATGGGGTCTTTGCTCCCTGTGACCTTGGATCTGAATGGATCTGATGGCAGGGCTTCGAGTCCGAGTACTCAGGGGTTGCGACAGGAGGGTGACAGTTGGTGAAATTTGGGGAGACTTTGTGTCAAAAGAAAAATGGAGGGCTGGAGAGATGGCTCAGAGGTTAGGCACTTGCCTCCAGTGCCTAAGGCCCCCAATTCAATTCCCCAGAACCCACATAAGCCAGACCCACAAGGTGGTGGCCCTGGTGCTCTCTCTCTCTCTCTCTCTCTCTCTCTCTCTCTCTCTCTCTCTCTCTCTCTCTCTCTGCTTGAAAAATGAATAAATAAAATATTTTTTAAAAATGGAACAAGCCCTGGTGTATAGTGCTTGCTCAGCGTGCATAGGGCCTGCGTTCAAATCCTCGAACTGGGGGGAGAGACAGAGAGAGATTAGGGCTCAAGTGAGAAGAGCCTGAGAGTCACTGCAGTCACTCCATGGAATCCGCAGCTCCTCCCAGAATAACCCTCCAACCTGTGTGTGGGCTGAGGAGTGTCAGGTGAGGCCCAGGTGTGGCTCTCTGAATGGAGCTGAGCACCGTGGGTGGAGGCTGAGGCCTGCATGGAGGCTCCACACACTGCACATCCAGCTTGGGGAGATAAAGACAGAGCGAGGCCCGCACCATCTTTTCATCTGTAGGCAGCTCTGTCCTGGCTATTCACGAGGTGGGAACTCCAGTCAGGTGGATTGGAGGTGCTCAAGGGCTCTCCATGAGTACTCAGACTCTTTTTGTTGTGCTGTTGGGGGAATTTGCTTTGAGTTTTTGTGTCTTCCATCTTTCTTCTGCTGCTTCAGAACACCTTTTCTTCAGGAACCACAAACCCCTTCACAGCGCTCAGTCAGCTTTGTAAAATGGAGGCCCATTTAGGCGCTCACTCAGGATGTGTGGGCCAGAAATAAAACACTCACCCACCTCATTCAGACCCCAGGGTGCTGCATTCATGGAGGACTGTGAGAGGCAGAAGGAGCTGTGAAGCAGGTGCGGGGAGTCATTCCAGGCTTCATCATTGCTGAGGGAACAGTTCAGAGCCGAGGTTGGAGCTGTAATAGCTTCTGCTGGATGTCCTACAACCAGCCTGTCACCCACGGCTGGAAATCGGTCATGTCAACCCGACTTGCAGTGCATGCATCTCAAAGCACAGCAGAGCAAACTTGCAAAATGAAAGCCAAGCAGCTACCTTCTCCCACCAAAGGTTGCTTAAAGTCTGTATGACCCTTGAAGTAATGTCATTAATAAGATTTATTCCAGTGAAAGCTCTACATTCAAATTTATTGGAAACTCAATTCAGAATTTAATCTAAAATATCTGGATTCTGCCTTCCAAGAAACGTTCTCCTAATAACCCTTTTATTTCACATGTTCTGTGGCCTTACACACGCACCTGTCAAGCAGGAGTGTTAGCCTGGGGCGGGTGTGGTGGCACAGGTCTGGAATGTCTCCACTCCAGAGGTCGAAGCAGGAGGGTCAGTTCAAAGCCAGCTTAGGATACATAGTGAGTTTGAGGCCAGCCAGGGCACATAAAATCCTGTCGCAAAAAAATTTAAAAAAAATTTTAAAAACACTAAAATTGAATGATATTATCCTTGTGACAATGATGTTTAAATTTTCATTCTGACCATTTCTATTACCATCTCTCTAATTAAGGAAAGAGACCTCATGATTCCCCAGTCATTTCTTCAACAAATTAGAAAGAACTTTAGCTTAGAAAACAATTTCCTTCTGGTTAAACATCTGAGCATGATGAGGTCTCTGTGGATCATTATTAGTCTTTTCTATATTTTATCTTAAATTTGAATTATTCCTGTATATGCGTGACACCAACTTCTATGTTTTTTAATTCAATGACACAGAACCAGAAGTAGTATTTCTAGACAACCTCAGCAATTACCTGGGAAATGTGAAGCCTAATGACTTCACTGATTGCTCCACCATTTGTTTTGTATTGATATTGCTATTCTGACTAATACCAAACCTAAGACATAAGTAAAGTAATAAACTTTCAGTCTAAAGCTTATTATACAGACTGTAATCTCAGTTCTTCATAAGAATTACCAAAAGAAAACATATGGAGATTTTCTTATTTCTACCTGCTTTGTTTTCTTTAGAAATCTGAGCATTATTTTCATTTTTAAAAAATTGTAATGTGGACTGGAGAGATGGCTCAGTGGTTAAGGCACTTGCCTCCAGTGCCTAAGGCCTCAGGTTCAATTCCCCATTATCCATATGTGCCAGACCCACAAGGTGGTGGCCCTGGTGCTCTCTCTTGCTCTCTCTCTCTCTCTCTGCTTGAAAATGAATAAATAAAAGCACTTAAAAAATAGCACTTAAAGCCCACTTAAAGTGCAAGACTACAATGGGCTGAAACAGTAGGTCTTTGAAAAAAAAATTGTAATGTAATTCCATGACAAGTCATACTGCACAGAGTTTAGAAGTGAAGCTGCAGTTTTATATATACAGGACAAAGGGCTAGACTTCTTTAAATAAAACCGGGGCTCCTATGCAAGAGCAATACTTAATTTTCACCCCAAATTGCAGAAGTCTAGCGTGGGAATGAAGTGTAAATGAAGGGCTCCCTGAACAGGCATTACATGAGCATTACCAGGAAGACAGTGACAGTCCATCATTTCAATGGTCTCAGCCCAAGGTGCTTGAGTCACTTTGACGCAACACAGTGTGACAGCTTCATAGGCCTTGTTTCGGGCCACTGGGTCCCAGCCCAGTGGGAAAACGAGAATGAAAATGGTCCATGAGTCACTGGTGGCTGCAGCCCAGGCCCTTCGCCCCAGCTGGCTCAGAGATGGCTTTTCCACACTGGGCTCGCCAACTCAACCCACAGGATGGAGGATTTTCTGTGGTTTGGCTTTAAGAAGAGAATATGCAACCCGATGTGGAAGCAAGCCAACTAGTTCACTTGGTGTTCAAATCCAAACTCTGGGCAAGGTTTCTGGGGGCTCATCACGCACACAGGCAACATGATGGCGCAAGAATTTCTCAAGGGTTGTGACTCCAAACTTTGCCTCGTATATAAAGGTATGTAGAATGACAGCTGAGCAAGTCATCTTTCCCTGTGAGGATTAGGGGAAAGCACTGCACTTTGTACCAGGCCAAGACTAATATCTGTGCATCTTTCCCCCAATGGGAGTCCTCAAAACAGTAAGTGTCAGTGGTCACCTGTTCTCGGAGGTAAACAGAGCCGGTGTTGTATAGCTGGATGGAAAGCCTAACATCCACATCTACTACCAAACCTCAGTTATGGCGTGTACTCAAAATGATGATGATTATTATGATTTCTAACCTATACCATCCATCCACATGCCTTCACCCCATCTGCCAGGTCTCCATTTCCAACACGTCTGGATGAAAGTGGGAATGAAGTCCCCATCCCAGAGCACAACTTCATCACCCAACAAAACAGTCTGTAAGACAATTACCCATAATTGGGCCCAATTAATATCATTCTCTACTGATACCATCAGCCACCTCTTATATTACTGAAGAAACGTGTTTTAAATTGAATGATAAAATTAAATGTCTGTTGGCACCAGACAATATACTTCCAGGAAATAAATGTATATGTATACACAAATATGTGCACATCATAGGACTTGATATTGTAGTTTATTTTCCAAATAACCTTTTCAAGAATAAATCTTGATTTCTGCCATTTTTCATAACATTTCCTTTTGTAATGTGTGAGTGCCCATCATGTAACGTAACTTTCTTCCTATTTAGGGTTGACCTTGGAAATGGAAGTTAATGTTCTCTCCTATAACCCAGGGGTGCTCTTGGGGCCTATTAGTGAATATGGGGCTTCTTTTGTCAATTATTTCGAGTCTTCAGCTTGGTGGGTTGGGGGCGGCATTTTTGGTTACTTCTTTGCTTGCTTAGCCATCTTGGTCTCCTCCCTGAAAGAGAGTTTATCACTCCTCTTGCTGGCACACATCAGCATCCATGGTGAGCCAGGGTTCTCCCGAGAAACAGAACCGGTCGAACCCAGTCCTGTAAGAGAGGATTTATTAGGTTGACTCACATGATCAGGAGCTAAGAAAGTCCCACAATCCCTATCTGCAGCCTGGAGAGTCAGAGGGGGTAAAAAAAAGACTGCTCAATGGAAGAAGCCAGAAGGCTCAGAACAAGAGGAAACAGTGATGCAACCCCAGCCTGAAGCTGAAGGGGCGGATACCCTGGTGCTAGCCCCCCCCCCTTCCCATTCAGAGGCCGAAGAGCCTGGTGTCTGGTGTCCATGCAACAGCTGAAAAGCTGCCCCCACTGGTCCCCCTTCTCCTGAGAATCTAAGTCCCCACCATGCTGGAGGGTAATGCCCATTGCAGAACGGGCCTTCCCCGCTCAGTTCCCTGACCCACAATTATCTCTAAAAACACACCTAGAAATGTGCTTTACCACTTGTCTTCATGTTCCTCAATGTGGTCATGTTGACAGTCAAGATTCATCCACAGCCTCTAATATTCCTTCTCCTAATCCCTAGCACATAACTGGGTTTTATGTTTCTAAAATCTTTGTCGAACTTTCATCATTTATTCATTATTTCATTCTATAAGTATTTAATGAGTGGCTACCATATGCTAGTCACTGTCCTGGGAATATCATGGATTCCTTTCTTGTGGACACTAAAACTGGTGTATGGATAGACATTAGTCAAAGAATCACACAAATTACTGTACCTCTGAGGAACTTGAGAGGAAGAAAGAACCCAGCACTGATCAGAAAGATCATGGGTGGTGCTGGGGAGATGGCTCCAGTCAGTCAAACAAATGCTGTCCAAGCTTGAGGACCCAATCCCCAGAACCCACACAAAAGCCAGGCATGGCATCATGTACCTGTAATCCCAGTCTGGGGAGGTGGAGACGGGAGAATCCCTGGGACTTGCTGGCTAGCCGCTCTAGAGTTGGAGGCCTCTCAGTCCAGAGAAAGGCCTTGTCATCTAAGTACCACATAGGCTAACCGTCTGCGCCACTGGAGCCATAGGAATTGTTTCTAAATAAATAAAGGGAAGGGCAACTGAGGAAGATACCAAAGTCAACCTCTAGCCTCCACACACACATGTATACACACTAAATAAGAAGGAAGGCAAGGAGGGAGGGAGGGAGGGAGGAAAGGGAAGAGAAGGGAAGAAGGAAGGAAGTAGGGAAGGAAGAAGGAAGAAAGGAAGGAAGGAAGGAAGGAAGGAAGGAAGGAAGGGAGGGAGGGAGGGAGGGAGGGAGGGAGGGAGGGAGGGAGGAAAAGGAGGGTCCTTAAGGAAGTGATGCTGAGCTGAGCTCCTGCAGAGCGGAGTTGACAGGTAAAGAAAAGTCTGGGAAGCGCTGTGCTGAGAGCAGAGGCGAGCTCATGTCAGAAAGAGGAAGGACCCCTGTAACCGAGACCCAGATCCTTTGGTCAATGGAAGACAGTTCCGGTGTGAGTGGGAGGGGGTAGCAACACATTTGCATTTTGTAGACACCACTCCACCTTGGCTGCGAGTGAACAAGCACTTGAATCCAATAGGAATGGAAAGTAAAACGTGACCCCAGTCCCATGTGGGGGTTGCAGGATTGAATGGCAAAAAGAAAATGGTGAGAGTAAAAGGTTTCTGAATGCACAATGGCCAAAAATGCATTCACCATCAGACCATGATGAAGCGGAGGTGTTCCTGCAGCACTTGGCCAGGTCGCATAGCGCAGGTCCTGAACACAGAGCACTGCAAACATCAGTGATCACCGCCTGCGACCCTCCGCTCCACTCCAGACTCCGGATGCTTGGGCTGCATGTTTCTCAATGTGAGCTCAGCGAGGCTGGGGTGGTTATTGGGGATGCAGCTGCCTTCGAGTCAGGCATGCTCTGTAAGCCCTCACCCTGAGGCAGGAGAGGCACAACCAGGAGGTAACCTTGGCCAGGGAGCACCATTGAAGCATCTCTGGGGATGAGACTTCTGGGTGCTGAGGCTGCTTTGGGGGTCTCTGCTCTGTAAGTAAGCCCTCACCTCACTCACTGAGGGACTCCTGGGTGGTGAGGCTGCTTTGGGGGGTCCATTGCTCCTGTATGCAAGCCCTCATCCTGCTCTGTCCTGTTTGGTCTGAGGTGAATAGACTTGGGTTTGCACCTCCCCAGGGGAAGTTTCCTGCCACCCAAGCCTCCTGGAGAGGTGTGTTGCTTGGAGACAGGCTTAGGGGGTCATAGCCAGTTCCCCTCATCAGTAGGAGCTCAGCTCATTCTTGTTGCTTTCTGCTACTTGCTGTGGCAAGGTGTCCTGCCCAGCCTTTGCTATATCATCCTCTCCCTGCCATGATGGAATTTTCCTCGTGACTGTTAGCCAAACTAAACTCTTTCCTTGGCTCACTCAGACTACTTCCACCCAGATCTGTGACAAGAGCCAACTTCCTGCCTCAGCCATGCTTCCTGCCATGACAAAACTTCTCCAAACTGCAGGCCTGAAATAAACCCTTTCCTCCAATTTAAAAAAAAAAAAAGATTTAATTCTTTATGTAAAAATAAACAAGCCCTTCACTAGTATGCATGCTTGCTTTAGTATTTAATCAATGGTAAAAATAGATGTATGTATACCAAAGAATTATCTTCAATTAAGTGTCTTTATGGCTTATTATCAGTAAATGTCTGATTTGTATACCCATTTTATATATCTAGAATCACATAAAAATTTCTCAGGCAAAAAAAAAAAAAAAGGTTCACAAGTAAAAACCATTGAAGGGGCCCTGGCCTTGGCGGAGGCTGTTCAGAGTTTGGGTGCCACAGGCTTCTGGACTTACGTAGAAACAGACACATCTCACCAACCTCTAATTGAAACTGAGCTGGTTTTTCCAGATGCTATGAAGAAAACAAACCACGGTAGATCAGCAGCACCTGAGAGCTTGCCACCAACAGAAATCACAGATGCGCTCAGAAGGACCCGCGGCTGCGGCAGGTGCATGGAGACATGGAAGATTAGCGGAGTGGTTCAACCTGCTGCTGCATCGCGGTACATAGGCACAGACAAGGAAGTACATATAATATCAATATTGTATCACTGGATTTTAACGTAATGGTTACCTTTGCAATCCTATGCATTTTAAAACTGTATGCTTTCAGAATGCAGAGCGCTGGGGAGACTTCCCCTTAGTTAAGGAACTTGCTTGCAAAGGCTGACAGTCCGAGTTCTAGTCCCCAGCACTCATGGAAAGCATCTGAGGTTTGTTTGCAGTGGCAAGAGTCCCTGGTGTGTCCATTCTCATTCTCCTCCCCACTAATAAATGAACAAATACTTTTAAAAAAAAATTTGAGAGCTTATAGGTCTCATCTGATGAAGGGTGACTTTCAAAAAAAGTTTTAAAAAACTATAAATAAAGAGAAGCAGATCTTTTTGGTATATGTGTAGTGTATATGGTGTGTGTGTTTAGACAAGCATGCCCTGTGTGCACACGGGAGGAGAGGCAGAGGAAGATGCCAGGTGTCCTCCACTGGTGCTCTTTCGTCGTACTTTACTGAGACAGTCTCTCACTAAATCTAGAACTTCTCGTCTCTCAGTTAGGTTGACTGACCAGGGAGCACCCCCACCCACACACCCCAGTGCTGAGGTCACAGGCATGCATGGCCACATCCAAATTTGTCTGTGGGTGCTAGGGATTGAACTCAGGTCCTCATGCTCACATAGCAAGCTTTCGTACACACACCCTTCTTCCCAGCCCCAGACTGGATGATTTGAAGGCTACTGAGAAGGTCAGTGTGTGATGGCTTAGTGGCCTAGACCCATAATCCCAGCACTCTGGAAGCTACAACCAGCCTAGGCTACATAGCTGGCAAGGTCCTGTCAGTGTGGCCTGATCTGGGAAAGGGAGGAAGGTGCCTGGGATAATTCCAAGGGGTCTAGTTTATGCGAGAAGATGGGCAGCGGAGCCTTTAGTCGACAGAGAAAACACTGGAAGACCCCAAGAACACCTGGGAAAAATGTAAGGGCATCTAGTTCAGCCTTTTTCTCACTTTCTGGTTCTTAGCCAGGTTGCAGACAGTTAAGAAATATTGGTAAGTTGAGTGTCGCCATGTCATAGACACATAAAACGGGCATCATTAACAAGAAAATTGCAGGTTTCTATTGACAACACAATTTCCAGCTACAAAGTATTTTTAATATTCACAAATGAAACCATTATCCAAAAGGCTGTCATTTCCTCTGCCTTCTGAGCCTATTTCCTAGCAGACTGAGTCTTTTTCTGTAGGACATCCGCTTGCATTAATACCGTTAGCCAAGGAATGGATGTCATTATCTTAAGCCTCCCTCTCCTGGGTCCCAGTTGACCTTATATTCAGTTAAGACCAAAAAACTCTCGAGCGGCTCTTTCAAAAAAATCAGAAATGGCATCAACCCAGAACTCTTCATTAATTTGATTCCTACACAACAGCAATCCACTGGCTGCCAAAACAGACTTAAATCATGAGTTCCCTTGGAGACTTTATGCAGCCCCTGCCAGCTAACTCAGCATACATCTGCAGAATTCTAGGCACGGGAAGGGCTGCACACGGGGTTTAAGGTTAGTGCTATGTCCTCATTCATTTGCCTTCAAATTTGTATAAACACTTTAAGCACAAGTTCATTTCTAGCAACGTTTATAGAATATCAGAATGAAGGAGTAAGCTCCTCAGAACTCAAGAGGAAGTTCCTCATTTTCTCGTTTTCTTTTGCCTGTGAAACAAACACTTCAGGCAAGGAAAGTTCACAGGTTGGCAGACTGTGTTTGAGGAGTGTTTCTTCCGGCCCTGTCACCCACGGACATCCATGCATATTGTGCTGATCTTGTAAGTCTCCATGTATCTTTCTGTGCATTTTCTTGACCTACTCACCAGGCCCAACACTGTCCTGCAGAAAAGTCCCAAATAAGCTGAAGCCACACAGTTTTAACTTTAAGTCCCTTCTCCAAAAATAAGACACTATGGGGCTGGGGAGATGACTCAGTGATTAAGAACACCTGTCCTTAAGTGTGAGGCCTTAGCAGGGCCCAAGAGCGCATAAGAGCTCCTAAGCTTGACTCCCAGGAATCCCAGAGTCCATTTAACAAGCTGGACAAGGTTACTGGGGGGGTGGAGACTAGAGAATCTCTGTGACTCACTGACAGAAAACAGCAGCTCTGGGTTGAGGAAGAAACCCCATTTCAAGAAAGTGTGTAGATGAGCTCTCCAGAGTTCTCCTATGGCCTCCTCATGCATGTTCATCTACACACACACACACACACACACACACACACACACACACCTACACCACACATGATATACCACACATGATACACCACACAAACTGCACACACACACACACACACACACACACACACACACCTACAACACCATTGATATACCACACAAACTGCACACACACACAAATCAGGAACTATGGTTTATACTATACTGAGGAAAGCCCATTTCAATTGTCCTGACTTCAAATTTTCTGGAGTGTAATACAAATGTGAGTAGTGTACTTGATCAGTATATCTATTCAGGATTCTGCAGTTGCTTTCACCATGAGCTCAGTACATGAAAATGGTGTTCAAAGGAAATACTTCTATAAATGAGCTGTTTCTTGAGAAAGCCAAGTCTGCGTAGAGCTATAAACCATCTCAACAAAAACTTTGTATTTCATTTGTTCATTTGGTATAATATTTGAGACAGAATCTCACTCCATATTTAGCCCAGGCTTGCCTTCAAGTTGTTATGTAGCCTAGGTTGGCCTTAAACTTGCACCATCCTTACAAGTGCTGGAATTATAGGTGTAAGCTACCACATCTGGTCAACTGCTTAGAGGTTTTAAAGAAATTTTCCCAATTATAGACTGTCTGAGAGTTGGATGTGATTAGCCATGTTGCAGGGTATATTTCTTGAATGTTCTTTTTCTAATTTACTATTACCTAAGCAATACAGAGTAAATGTCCCCAAGTTTCTACTTTGACATTTACTCTGTATTACTTAGGTTTTATATATATATATATGACACACTTATTAACATTTGCCTCACACCGACAATATGATCTACATACTGGGACAGAGAAGACACACTCACCGAACTTGATTAGGTAACAAAAAACAGAATCTGCTGTGCTAAAACCTATCAAAGATTAGTTGCAAAGCTTCAAAACCCAATCCTCCCCCCCAAAAAAAAATACACCAACCCAGCCAGGCGTGGTGGCGCACACCTTTAATCCCAGCACTCAGGAGGCAGAGGTAGGAGGATCACCATGAGCTCAAGGCCAGCATGAGACTACAGAGTGAATTCCAGGTCAGCCTGGGCTAGAGTGAGACCCTACCTTGAAAAAACAAAAACAAAAACCAAAACAAAACAAAACAAAAAAAAATACACCAACCCAACAGAAAAGCTCTGCCACTGGCTGATGCCAGACCACTGGACGAGAGAACCTACACAAACAACTCGAGCCAAGGCCTCTACAGCATCCAGAAGCAGTAGGTATTTCCTGGCAGAAAAGGATAAACCAAACTCTCAGCTCACAAGGCCTTGTTAGAAGGCAATGGGGAGCGGGCACCACACCCATCCATCCAGCTCGTCATCACTCTGACTGCCATGGATACCGGGCCACTCTCCCAGGGCCATGGGCCCTCCCTGTCCAGCTTCTCTAAGAATGACCTTCTGTTCATTCTGCTTGCTGTCTGGCTTCTTCAGTCACAGCTAAGAAGAGCTTGCTTCTCCCTGCCTACAATGTCACTGAGATGGTCGGGAGGGGCTCGGTTGACAGCTGGAGAAAGAGCTTGTAGGCCAGATCTCAGGCTCCTCGTCTACCTGCTGTGGTTTGAACAGATGCTTCAAATTTCATGCACTGAAACTTACATGTTCCTGGTAGTTGCAGATGACTGGGTCATGAGGGCTCCTTCTTCATGAATGGATTCATTCATTCATGGATTAATGAGTCATTATGGGAGTGCCTCTGTTATAAAAGTGAGCTCTCTGGTATGCCTGCTGCCACATTAGGGCATAGCAAGAGAGTCCTTACCAGGTGCCAAGCAAATAGCTAAATAAACCTCTTCTATTCATAACTTACCTACCTGGTGCTGGGCACTTTGTTATAACAACAGAAAATGGACTAAGACATTAAGCTTTGTGCAAACCAAGTAAGACTATGACAAGACTGTCATTCTCTTCAAAGGATGATAAAAAATAAAAAAGTAAGTGTCCAGCCCTCTGCAAAGCACCTACCCCACAGATGGTGAAAAGGTCTGGAGGTAAGTCCAGGGTAGGGACAGAACCGGAACAAGGAGCCCAGCACAGCAGTCTTCAGATCCCTGTGCTGCAGCTTCCTGGGATCATAAGTGTGACACAAGTTTGCCAAGAGGTGGCCACAGCCCTCCCACTGTTACAAAGGTGCCAGCTCTGAAATTTTCTGAAATATGAGTAATTGAAATTATGTGATCGGGATTTGTATGGTTCTCTCTGGAACATCCTAAGTTCCTAATTATGATTGTCACCATGAGACTTGAGTGTAGCCTCTGAGTTGGGACGTAACCTGGAGTGACCACAGTTCATCCCATCCTCTGTGTGTGGATTACGACATGATGTGAGGTGCGCTAGGGAGCTTTCCTCTGTGTTTTCTTAACATAGCTGGAAAACACGGCAAGGCAGAGTCCTCGACTTTCCCATCCTTCCGCCCTGACGATCTTTCCTGCTGCCTTCCTTCCTTCTTTCCTTATTTATTTATTTATTTATTTATTTATTTATTTATTTATTTATTTATTTATTTATTTATTTATTTATTTGCATGCAGAGACAAAAACAGAGAGAAGAGAGACAGAAAGAGAAAGCTGGGCATGGTGGTGCACGCCTTTAATCCCAGCACTCGGGAGGCAGAGGTAGGAGGATTACCATGAGTTCAAGGCCACCCTGAGACTACATAGTGAATTCCAGGTCAGCCTGGGCTAGAGTGAGACCCTACCTTGAAAAACTAACAAAAAAAAAGAGAGAGAGAAAGAGAGAATGGGCACACCAGGGCCTCTAGCCGCTTCAGATGAACTGATGCACGTGCCACTTTGTGCAGCTGGCTTTATATGGGTACTGAGGCTTTGAACCCCGGGTCATTAGGCTTTGCAGGCAAGCACCTTAACCACTGAGCCATCTCTCCAACTCTCTTTCCTGCTTCTTAGAGAGTTTGGCTATGTTGTCAGAACTAACAAGGCTCCACTTAAATGCTACAGGAAAGATGCTCTGTGAGGCAGGCAGAGAGCCCAGAGAATGTTCTCTGTGGGAAGAAGAATAAACACCCCCCAACGCATGCAAGTGCGCGTGCACACACACACACACACACACACACACACACACACACACACACAAACACTGGGCACCAGCCTCATGCTTGCTAACTGGACCCTGTCTGGAGAACTTGGGTTCAGAGAGAAGGTGGCAACTTCATACCTGCGGGCTGTGACTATTCAAGACTCTGAAGCTTTGAAATTTGGTGTTGTTTCTCGGTTTTTCGTTGTTTCTAGTTTAATTTTTATCTACTAGATCGAATTTTTAAAAATATTTATTTATTTGGGAGAGAAGTGGTATGCCAGGGCCTCCTGCCACTCTAAAAGAGCTCCAGATGCATGTGCCACTTTGTGCAATGCTTTATGTGGGTACTGGGGAAGCGAACCCAGGCCCTCAGGCTTTGCAAGCAAGTGCCTTGAACTGCTGTAGTGGTTTGATTCAGGTGTCCCCCATAATCTTAAAGTTTTCTGAACGCTTGATCCCCAGCTGATGGCAGTTTCGGAATTGGAACCTTGTTAGAGCTGTGTTGTTGGGGGTGGGTTTATGGGGGTTACAGCCAGCTTCCCCTTGCCAGTGTCTGGCACATCTTCCTGCCGCTGTTTGCAGTGCTATGGCGGAGGTGATGTCCAGTCCACCCTCTGCTCGTGCCATTTTCCCTGCCATCATGAAACTTCACCTCGAGTCTGTGAGCCAAAATAAACCCATTCCTTCCACAAACTGCTTTTGGTTGGGTTCTTCTCTGCAGCAACAAGAAAGCCGACGACAACAACTGCTGAGCCATTTCTCCAGCACCTACGTCCAATTTTCCAAAACTTAGTTGTTAGCCAAGCATTGTGGTACATGCCTATAATTCCAAACTCAGGAGACAGAGGTAGGAGGATTACCATGAGTTTGAGACCAGCCAGGTCAACCTACACTAGAATGAGACCCTACCTTTAGAAAAAGAAAGCTATTTGTACGCATGTGGAGGTGAGAGGATGGTCAAGGTGTCTGTGCTCCTTTCAGGCAGGTCTCTGGCCCATGAGCTCCTGACTCCACCTCCCATTGTATAGCGTGTTGGGATCTCAGAAGCATGTTTTCATCTGGCTTTTTGTGGGTCCTGGGGATTGAACCTGGGCTGGTAGGTTTTGCAAGGAAGCTTCTTTAACCACAGAGTCCTCTCCCCAGCCCTAGACCCAAGTTTTAACAATCTTCTTAAGAATGAAAATGTATGTGAGCCTGGCATAAGGGACTAATCAACAAATGTGCCTTTTGATAAAAGTGATCATATTCATTGTTGGCTTTAACTGAATGATATATAGGAGATCTTTTCTTCCCCCCCCCTCTCTCTTTGAAGCAGGGTATTGATTACCAGAAACTCACTCTATAGCCCAGGCTGACCTTGAGCTCACCAAGATACTCCTAACTCAGGCTTTCAAGCCCTGAGATTAAAGGTATGAACCACCACACCCAGCTTTAGGAATTGTCAAAGTGGCAAGAAGAAATGATATTGGGTTCACTCAACAAAACAAAACAACTAATAGTTGTTAGTTATTTTTAAAAAGACATTCAAGGGGCTGGGGTCAGCAGTTCAAGGTACTTCTTGCAAAGTCTGCCTGCCTGCCAGCCCAGCCCAGGTTCAATTCTCTGGCACTCAAGTAAAACCAGGCACAAAACAGGGCACAAGGATTTGGTGTTGAAGTACAGTAGCAAGAGACACTGACATGACAATAAACACCTACCCACCCCACCCACACACACACACATAACTAAAAACATTTTTAAAAGAACATTCAAGCCAGGTATTCACATTTTTAATCTCAGCACTTGAGAAACTAAGGCAGGAGAATTACTAGTTTGGGGCCAGTCTAGACTACATAGTTTGGCCCTATCTCAGAAAATAACAGTAAAATAAAATAAAAATGTAAACTAGTTTTTAAATGTGACTAAAATGTAAATTGAAAATGTGAGCAAGTTTTTAGTTTTTTTTAATAAATCCATAAATAATAGCTTCACTGAAACTAAATCCAGCAGGTTCCATGAACACATTATCATCAGAGCATTGCGATTTAACATGTACAGCATTTGCCTAAGAATTAACAAAATAGACCCACACAAAGTGGTAAGGCATTTTACTCACTGCTTTCTTTTATTTTTAAAAAAAATATTTTATTTCTTCATTTTCAAGCAGAGATACACATGCACAGAGAGAGAGAGAGAGAGAGAGAGAGAGCACCAGGGCCACCACCTTGTGGGTCTGGCTTATGTGGGTCCTGGGGAATTGAACCCGGGGCCTTAGGCACTGGAGGCAAGTGCCTTAACCGCTGAGCCATCTCTCCAGCCCTCCTCACTGCTTTCTTAATCCACAGAGGATGGAAATACAGGGAATAAACAGAACCTGACAAGGCTCTCCTCTATTTAGGAAAATGCAACCATGGCCGAGAGGGGCTTACATACTTGGTATATTTGTACACTCTGAAATTTCAATTCTACTTCATTTCTTTGAGGAGTTAATTAATAGAAGGCTTTGTCACTGATCTTATGTTCAGCTTCTTCCTTTGGGGAGCCTGATACAGAGTGCCATGTCTGAATTCATATGGATATACAATCAGTACAAATAACTGAATCCAAGTAACTTAAACAATAATTTCTCATTAAAAAAAAAAAAACTCATCAGGGCTGGGGAGATGGCTCAGTGGTTAAGGTGTTTACCTGCAAAGCAGAAGGACCAGAGTTCAATTCCCCTGAGTTCAATTCCCCAGTACCTAGGTAAATCCAGATGCACAAGGTAGCACATGTGTCTGGAGATTGTTTGCAGTGGCTGGAGGCCCTGGTGTGCCCATTCTTTCTCTCTCTTTCTCTGCCCCCCTTCTCTTCCTTTTTCTCTCACTCTCTCAAATAAATAATTTTTTAAAAATTTATCAATCTTGGGCTGGAGAGATTGCTCAGCGGTTAAGGCACTTGCCTCCAGTGCCTAAGGCCCTGGGTTCAATTCCCCAGGACCCACATAAGCCAGACCCACAAGGTGGTGGCCCTGGGTCTCTCTCTCTCTCTCTCTCTCTCTCTCTCTCTCTCTCTCTCTCTCTCTCTCTCTCTCTCTTTGCTTGAAAATGAATAAAATATTTTTTAAAAATTTATCAATCTTTGTATTCTAAGTGTACATACAAACACACATAGACAAGCAAATTCACTGTGTGAGCTTCCAGAAGTATTCATCAAGATAGTACCACAGGAATCGTGGCAGCCGGGACTCCTGCCCGTTTAACACACAAACTACACACCACTGATTCATCCTATCTGACAAATGGCCAGTTTGGAGCCTGTCAGTTAACTTCTGGGATGACTGTGCTTTTTTTCTGTTCTTGTTGTTTCATTGTTTTATTTAACTTTAATGTATAGGTCCCACTTTTACTCAGAAATAGCTTTGAAGTTCTGAAATTCCTTTGGTAGTCACTCACAAGCCATGACTAACAGGCACTTCGCTTCTTTCTGAAGCAAAAATGGTATTCCCATCTCCAGACCAATGGCTCCCTCTAAAAGTACCTTTTGTGCTGAATGAATGGAATGGCCAGTTTTGCCTACCTTAAACTGCAAGCTGAAATAAAGCCATCCTTTCTTACGTTTCTTCCAGTCAGGTATTTGGTCACAGCGATAAGAAAGTAACTAATACAAAAAATCAGTATCAAGAAGTTTATCACATTGCTGTGATAAACCTCACCATGTAGTTCATAGGCCTTTGGAACTGATTTGTGGGATTAGTGTGTAAGATTTTGGGACTTTGGGCTAGAAAAGTCCTTGAATACGTTAAGCACAGCATAGTGGATCATTCTGGTGGGAGCTTGGAAGACAAAAATGCTGAGAGGAACAGATAGTGGAGGCCCAGCTCATGAGGTTTCAGTGGGTACAAAGACTATCAGGAACTGGTTATATACTGTCAACATTCCACCCATGTCTGAGAACTTGAATGACACTGAACTCAAAAATAATGGACTAATTTGTCTGGCAGAGGAAATCTCAAGACAGGGTAAGGTTCAGGTTGATACCAAGAAAGCAGCTATCATTGTTAAAGAGATCAGCATCATTAAAGATAAACCTCCTGTATAGCACTGAGATAATAAAAAAAGATATCCTGAGGGCAAATCTCACACATATCAGAAGCTCCATCCTGTGAATCCAAACCCTTTTGAAAGAAGAGACTCTAAACTGAAAAAGGGTTCTTACTCAAATAAAACCACCCAGGAAAATGTTTTGCCAGGCCAGCCGGAAAGGCCACTAAAGCTGTGGTCCAAGGGGAACACATGGTATAGCCCAATCTAGCAGCAGAACTTGCTACATCATCCATGTGGTACTGGTTTTGAAGCATGAAAGATACGAGATTTAGAGAATCATGGAGTCTTGATCCATGGTTCCAGAGAGCCACCGAGGCCAGGCAATGTGTGGCAGAGTTCCTGCAAGGAAGCCCTGAAAGACAACTGTGTGATGTGATAAAGGTGAACTCCCTAAGTTGCAGCGGAGATCACGGAATGTTAAGATATGTCAGAACCAGGGGGTATCCACCAAGAAAACCTGTAGGCAAAGAGTCAATGTATACTACAGGCAACAGCTGAAGGGGGGGGGGGCTACCCAAGCCCTGTGGAGCCTGGGTGAACACACAGAGCTCCAGGATTTGGAGTTTGATCTTTCCTTGCTATGTCACTGTCATGGTTTGATACAGGTGTCCCCCACAAACAAATGAATGTGTTCTGATAGATCGGTCCTCAGCTGATGGCAGTTTGGGTTTTACAACCTCGATGAAGCTGTGTTGTCAGGGGCGGGCTTTGGGGTTATAAGCCAGCTTCCCCTTGCCAGAGTTTGGCACACCTTCCTGTCGCTGTTTGCAGTGCTGTGGCAGAGGTGATGTCCAGCCCTCTGCTCATGCCATCGTTTTCCCTGCCAGGATGGAGTCTCCCCTTGAGTCCGTAAGCCAAATAAACCCATTCCTCTACAAGCCACTTTTGTTTGGGTTCTTTCTGCGCAGCAAC
>PVHP010030004.1:0-21974 GCA_004024765.1 Zapus hudsonius
CCAGGGTCTAGCCCCGCCCCTCCGCCCCTGGCCTGGCCCCGCCCCCCAACTCCTGCCCCGCCCCTCAGTCCCGGGCCTGGCCCCGCCCCCAGGGCCGGCCCCTCAGGGTCCGTTACGGCCCCGCGCACCTCGCACACAGCTGGAGCGCTTTGCTCGCGGCACTATCTATAAAGTTGTTGTTGCGGCTTCCGCCACGGGTGGAGGAAGATGGCGTCGGGAGGTGGTGGCTGTAGCGCTTCGGAGCGGTTCCCTCCGCCCTTTCCCGGCATGGACCCGGAGTCCGAAGGGGCTGCCGGGGGGTCAGAACCCGAGGCTGGGGACAGCGACACCGAAGGGGAGGATATTTTCACCGGCGCCGCGGCCGCGGTGAGTTCTCACCCTTCGGGCAGCGGACGGGAGAGACCCGAAAGAGACGAGGAGCTAAGCTTGCGAGGGTCGCGGGCTCCGGGGATAGCGGGCCTGCTGCGAGGCCCCGACTCGGTGTCAGCAGTCAGGACTCGAGGGGCCCCGGGCCTTGGGCGGGGAGTGCGTGGGGGCTTAGTGGCCCGTCCCCCCGAGCCAGGCCGACGCAGGCTGGGTGGCTGCAGGTCGTCCTCTCCCCGCTTACTGCTCGGCTGCTAGCTCTCCGCAGTAGTGACCCGCCCACGAATCCTCTGCTCTCTAGAATAATCAGAGATTAATTAATAATCGAGAGATGCAACCTCTACGTAGACCAGCAAGCTTTGTTTCTTTCTGTACAAGAGGCCTTCAAATGCCTCACCAGTTGGTTGGAAGCCTGTCAAGGTGTTTTCCATAGTACATATTCTGGTTTCCAATAAGAGATGTTGGTGGGGGAGGGGGAGCCCAATGTACATATGTGGAATGTGGAACTCAGTGGCGAGTTCCCGCACCAAGGAGAGATGTTTTGGGGCTGTTTCACGAGAACACTGACTCATATCATTTGGTACAGTTAGTTCCAGCTTGTCTTCAGTACTGGAGCTGTGGATTTATCTTTCTACCCTGGATAATGTTTCTCTTCAGAGTAGCCACTCAGCATCTAAGTAAAACAACTTTAAATCTCTTATATGTATATGTTTGAAAAGTTTGAGGCTCTCCTTATTTATGTTGGAAAAGGTTTAATTTTTTTAAACATTATCTTCTATAACAATTATTAGAGAGTAGATTTTGGATTGAGATGTAAACCCCTACCAACTTCTTGCTAGCTCAACTTGGTTTTGTCGTTGTTTGAGACAAGATCTCATGGAGCCTAAGGCTGGCCTCAAACTCATTGTGGAGCCAGACTGCCTCCACCTTCTGAGTGTTGTTACTCCAGGCAGGATCCACCAAGTTCAGCTTTGCTAGCTTAACTTTGGACAAGGTAACCTCAAAAGTTTCTTCACTCCCCACCCCCAATAAATAATCTGGTATGGTGGCACACTCCTGTAATTCCAGCATTTGAGCAGGAGGATCAAGATTTAAAAGATCATCCTCACATAAGAGGATGTGACGGGAGGTCAGCCTGTGCTGTATTTGAGAACCCCCCCCCCAAAAAAAAAAACTAACCTAAATTTTAAAAAGTTTCTTGCCGGGCATGAGTTGCAGGCCAGCCTGAGACTACATAGTGAATTCCAAGTCAGCCTGGGCTAGAGCAAGACTCTACCTCGAAACCCCCTCCCCCCCCAAAAAAAGTTTCTTCACCTATAAAATGGGAGTGAGTGGTAGTATACTCAGCTCCCTATCTTGGCTTTGGCACCTGTGGATTCAACCAACCACAAATGGAAACTATGTGGGAAAACTGTCTATACTGAACAAGCAAACTTTTTTCTTTGTCATTATTCCCCAAACAGTACAGTATTAAAATACCATTTATAACATATCATGTGTGTAGTATAAGTAACCTAGAGATGATTTAAAGTTTAAGGGAGAAGCTGGGAAGTGTGTTGCACACCTATAATCCCAGCACTGGGAGATGGAGGTGGGAGGACCAGGAGGCCAATTGGACTACATGAGACTGTCTCAAAAGATAGAATGAGGGAGATGGCTCAGCAGTTAAGGTGCTTGCCTGCAAAGCCCAACAACCCTGGTTCAATTCCCCAGAACCCATGTAAAGCCAAATGCACAAAGTGGCACATGTATCTGGAGTTCATTTGCAGTGGCTAATGGATCTGATGTACTCATTCTCATTCTCTCTCTGCTTTTTAAAAAATATTTGACAGAGAGAGAGAGAGAGAGAGAGAGAGAGAGAGAGAGAGGTAGACACAGAATGAGCATACTAGGGCCTCCAGCCACTGCAAATGAACTCCAGACACATGCACCACCTTGTGTGTCTGGCCTTGTGTGGTGGGTACTGGGGAATTGAACTTGGGTCCTTCTGCTTTGCAGGCACATGCCTTAACCACTAAGCCATCTCTCCAGCCCCTCTCTCTGCTTTCAAATAAATAAATAAGTAAAATATTTTTAAGCCGGATGTGGTGTTGCACACCTTTAGTCCCAACACTCAGGAGGCAGAGGTAGGAGGATCACTGTGAGTTCAAGGCCACCCTGAGACTACATAGTGAATTCCAGGTCAGCCTGGGCTAGAGCTAGACTCTACCTCGAAAAACCAAAAAATAAAATAAATAAAATATTTTTAAAAGGGGAATGAATGAATGCAGACTTGAGCACCTCAGGAATGGGCAGGATAGGAGGTAGCATACTGGAACCAGTGCCCATGTTAACTGCTACTTTATTTACCTCTTCCATTAGTGTGTGGCTTAAGTTAGAAGTCCTGTAAAGCACTTGGAACCATTGCTTCCACATAAAGAACATTCACTACCACGCCCGGCATGAACATTCAAAGAGTACTTAACTATTTTAGAGAGCTGAGCTGTATTAGTTAGTTGTTGAGCATTTATAAACTAAAAAGAGTCATCCCCCACAAAATTTAATAATTGTTAGAGAAGTTATTCTTGAAGATGATAGTAGTTTATCAGAATCAAAACTGTTCGCACGATTGATTTGCTTAGCTAAAAGTAGGCACTTAATGACTACAGTAACTTATATTGATTTAAGGTACACTGTTCTTGGAGGGGGTCCTGGCTGGGGCTTGAACTCAGGGTCTCAAGCAATGCTAACACTGAGCTACATCCTCAGCTCAAGTTACTTTTCTGTTGTGATTTGTTACACTTCAGAAGCAGAGAGATGGGCATCGAAGAATTTGATAGCTGAGCATGTAACATTTAAAACTAATTTATGGTATGCATATAATTTTCTGGACAGCTGGTGCTATAAATCATCCCATCTGCTCTCTTCTACAGCCAAGAGGCTATGTTAATAAGTAATAAAATGTGATTTGATTTGTAATCGAAAGATCAGCCTATGATGTACATCTCAAAATACATAAACCGTTGATTTGAGTGGGAGAAAATGAAGTTAAAAGAATCATTAAAACAATTCTGAAATCATTGCTTTGAGACTGAAAAAACACTTTGTAGAAAGTGAGTTTCTTAAGAATATCTAAAATCTTTGTTCCTCTTTGTGGGCCTGTGAACGAAAAACCTAACACTCCATACTGTCTGAATCTTTAGGTACAGAACTGAATCCAGTTACTTATCTTTTCAGTTGAAACTTTCTTAATTCTGGAAGAGGATTAATTTTTCCTTTAGTAAAACAAGAGACAGAATAGGATCCATTTCTTATGGCATTCCTAATTTCTTGGAATAATCATGTTCAAAGGATTAAAAATAGCATACATATTTTTACACCTCATAGGACTTCACTAGTCTACTTTATTCTAAGCCTAAAATAGAAATTGAAGCAAATTCTTTTCTCTGTCTTCCCAGCATTCTTACATGCCCATGTTTTCAGCTGCATGCCAGAATCATAATTGGATTTGTTTTCTAAATAAAAGGGAAGAACTGTGGTGGCCTTTCTTAAGCTGAGAAGAAGGAAGAAAACGTAGATAAATAAAATCAGGGGTTCATATTTTGGCCAAATCTGGCAAGCGATAAGTCAAATAGAATTTTTTTTTCTCATTACTCTTATTCATGAACTGAAATCCTAGAGATTAGAGAAATGTCTGGAGGAAAAAAGACATGGAATAAAGAAGGAATATCAAGGGACTTAAAAGTCATGTATTCGGGCTGAAGAGATGGCTTAGCAGTTAAGGCGCTTGCCTGCAATGCAGAAGGACCTGAGTTCGATTCCCCAGTGCCCATATAAAGCCAGATACATAAGAGGGTACATATGTCTAGAGTTCATTTGCAGTGGCTGAAGGCCCTGGCGTGCCCATTTTTTCTCGCTCTCTCTCGCTCTTTCTTTCTTTCTTTCTCTCTCTCTTTCTCAAATAAATAAAATTTTAAAAAATAAAAAGTCATGTATTCAATGAATTAATTTGTCTTTGAGAATTACTTACAAAGCCAAGTGAATGATGCATGCCTGTAATACCAGCATTTGGCACTGAAGCTGAAGGAACAGGTTCTAGGCCAGACTGGGCTACAGAACAAATCCTGTCTTGAAACAGACACAGCAAAAGAGGCCGGGCGTAGTGATACACACACTTTTAATTCCAGCACTAGGGAGACAGAGATAGGATCGCCATGAGTTCAAGGCCAGCCTGAGACTATATGGTGTATTCCAGGTCAGCCTGGGCCAGAGTGAGACCCTACCTGGGGGTGGGGAGGAACAGTAAATAACTCACATATGTCTGCTGATCTTTATATTAACAAACAAGATGCTTATTTTTGTTGGATAGCAGTTCACTCCTCATTGACAGCATTTTATAGATAGAGTTATATAAATGTTAGCAGTTAGACAAGTCAGGACATGAGCTTTTAGGATCTAGCTCTAAGTCTGATTAGTTTAATATGTGTCCTGGAGGTACAACTTTTTAAAAATTATACAACTATTTAAAAAAACTGTTTATCTCACACACACACACACACACACACACACACACACACACACACACACACACACACACATATATATATATATATATATATATATATATATATATATATATATATATATATATATATATATATATATTAGGCAGAGTATCAGCCCAGGCTGTTCTGGAACTCTAGTTCCAGGCTGACCTCAAATTCACAGCACTCCTCCTACCTCTGCTTTCCAAGTGCTGGGATTAAAGGTGTGTACCACCACACCTGGCTTATCATATTTTTAAAAATTATATTAAATATATTCACATTGCTGAAAAACAAGACATTCTTCATATTGTCATTACAAATCTGAAACTACTCATTAAGCAACAACTTTTTTTTTTAACCTCTAGCCTAGTTTCTGGTATTCCCCATTCTAACTTTGTGTTTCTATTAATTTTTCCTGTTGAGACATTGAGACAAGGACTCGCTATGTTGCACAGACTGGTCTCAAATTCATAGGTTCAAATGATCCTCCTGCCTCAGCCTACCCAGTTGCTGGGACTGTGCCACTGTGCATGGCACAGTTTCTGTGAATTTAACTACATTAAAAAAAAAAACTGAATCTTAGTCTTGTGTGGTGGCACACTCCTTTAATCCCATCACTGAGGAGGTAGGTAGAGGTAGGAGAGCGCCACCTTGAGACAGTGAATTTCAGGTGAGCCTGGGCTAGAGCAAGAACCTACCTGGAAAACAAAACAAAAACAAAAAAAAAGTAGAATCTTTTATTTTGTTGGTGTGTGTGATGTATGTGGCACCCTGTGAACTTGCAGTTGTTGGAGGAGAATGTCAGCTGTATCCCTCCATCAATCATTTGCCCATTTTTCCTTGTCTCTTGACTCATTCCAGAGCTCGCCATTCCTGAGTCCTAGCAATTCTCTGGTCTGTGCTCCCCATAGGACTGGAGTTAAAGAAGTGAGTGGTCACAGTCAGCTGTTTATGTGGGTTCTGAAGATTCAAACTCAGGTGGTCTCAGATCAGTGTAAGCTGTCATACTTGTGCAGGAAATGCACTTAACTGCTGAGCTATCTCTTCAGAACCCCCCTCCTTTAAAAAAAAAAAAAACAGGCTGGTGAGATGTCTCAGCGGTTTAGGCACTTGCCTGCAGAGCTGAACAACCTGAGTTCGATTCCCCAGTACCCACATAAAGCCAGCTGCACAAAGTGGCACATACATCTGGAGTCCGTTGCAGTGGCTAGAGGCCCAGGCATGCCCATTCTCTCTGCCTGTCTCTCTTCTCTCTCTCCTTGCAAATAAATAAAATATTTTTAAAAACAAAAAAAGGGTCTCATTTATCCAAGACTGGCCTTGAATTTGCTTTGTAGCCAAGGATGACTTTGAACTTCTGATCCTGCCTTTCCCCTCCCAAATTTGACTATTATAGGTACTTCATGTAAGTGGGATCATGCAGTGTGTACCATTTTTGTTTTGGGTTTTTTTGTTTTTTTGTTTGTTTGTTGTTTGTTGTTGTTGTTTGGTTGTTTTTTTTTTTTTTTGAGACAGGGTCTTATGACCCAGGTTAGCCTCAGTCTCAAGCTCCTCCTGCCTCAACCTTCTGAGTGCTGGGGTAGTAGGTGTGCACCACCACCATCCTCAATAGTATGTCTTTTTCACAGACTAGTGACTTCTAGGTCAGCCTGCACTAGAGCGAGACCATACCTCAAAAAAAAGTAATATTAGTAAGTAGAGGTTTCTTTTTTTAAAAGCGGGTATGGTGGCACTCAGGAGGGAGTTTAAGGCTAGTCTTGGCACATAGTAGGGCTAACTGGGACACTGTAGCCCTATCCTCAAAACCTGGGTTCATGTTCCCAACCTGGGTTTATATTCCTAGCACCCATATGAATCCAGATACAAAAGTGGTCCATATATCTGGAATTGGTTTGCAGTGGCAAGACACACATGTGTGCACACAAATAAGTTTTTTGGACAATTTAAATTATACTTAAAATTGGAGTTGGGGGCATATGAAAGAAGTGATACAGGTTGCCCTCAGACTTCTGGTTTCTGAAGGAATTGTCTACTCAGGTGTCTGCTCTGATGACATGGCTGTTTGCATTGGTTAGGTTGGGAGAGAAAGACAGTCTCATCTCTCTCCTCTCCTTCTCAAAGCATCATAGCACTCTTAAGTAACTTTTGGCATAAATAAGTGATGAGTAGCTGGTAGCTGCTAAGAAAGTAACCACAAGTATCTCATTTTCAGGAAAAGCCTGTTGCTCAATTTTTTCTGGCTTATTCTTTTGCTTAGTCAAATGGACAGCTGGGCCTCATTCTGGCTTCAGAACAAATGGAACTGAGTTTGCCATTTCAATTTAAAAGATAATCCATCCTTTAGTGTTCTGATCCATTTGTAATTTTCAGGACTGGGAGGTTCGAAGCACAAAAAGTTTAGAAGAGAAATTATAGCAGAGAATTGAGTTGAATGTCTGCAGCTAAAGTTTGGTAGATTATGGACTGCATTCCTTCAGTCTGCTCTCTACCAGGCTCTCTACCGCCCTTCCAGCTCATCCTTTTTCTCTTTCTATTCTTACACTTTTCTTTCTTTATCTTTTTCTTTTTTCTAACACTGGGAAGGGTAGTTCATTAGCGGCCTTTTGGCCTTAGTCTGCTTATTTATTTATTGGCATTGGACTCTCACTGGTTTTTTTTTTCAATGTTTATTTGGGGTTTGTTTGTTTTTGGTTTTTTTTTTTTTTGGTTTCTCAAAGTAGGAGGCTGACCTGGAATTCACTCTGTAGTCTCAGGCTGGCCTCCAACTCACAGCAATCCTTCTACCTCTGCCTCCAGAGTGCTGGGATTAAAGGTATGCGCTGCCACACCCAGCAGAAAAATGTTTGTTTTTTATAATTTTTTTTGAGAGATACAGGCACAGTAAGGAATCTTGCCATAGCAAATGAACTCCACATGTGCATTATGCACCACTTTTGCATCTGGCTTTATGTGGGTGGGTACTGGGGAATTGAAACAGTGCCATCAGACTTTTCAAGCAAGTGCCTTTAACTGCTGAGCCATATCTCTAGCCCCCAGGGTAGTTTTTAAAGACTGGTTGCTCTATTTTGAAATGTGTGGCTCCTAGGTTGACTCTCCTTGCCCTATTACATTAGTGTGATCACACAACTCCTTAGCTCTGTATTGCATAATATTCTCATTTTCCTTAAAAAACAAAGTACTCTCATCCTCCAAAAGCCTTATTATCTTAGCATTTCATTTGGATTTGGCCTTTAAATTCAGTTGAGTTTTCACAGTACATATCCTTTGAGGCCTCTTGAATAATGCATAAATTATGTGTGGAGCAAAGAGCAGTTAAGCAAGAGGAAGAATCATAACTGGTTAACCTAAAGGGAAGTTACTGGAATCACAGCAGTACTTTCAGTACAGACTGGCTGTGTCAGCTCTGAGGGGCCCACATCTGGCTCTCCCTCAGCTAAGAAAAGAACGTCAGTATCCAGGACCTCATAGTTAAGAGACTGGCAATTATCAAGAAATACCTCCAATGGTGGCAGTGGTGCACTCCTTTTATCCCAGGCCAAGGTCGGAGCATCCTGAGTTCAAGGCCACCCTGAAACTGCATAGTGAATTCCAGGTCAGCCTGGGCTAGAGCAGGACCCCTACCTAAACAAACAAACAAACAAACTTATTTGCTCTTAACAAAAGTGCCTCTGGAAGATCTTTCTAGTACCTTTCTGCAAATTAGCATTGGTCCATCTGTATTTTCTTATTATAAACAGAAGCTTTAAACAGGCTTATCAGTGGGGTCATCTGTGAAAATTAACAGCCAAAGGGAGTGAGCAAGTGTTGGAAATCCTAGCTAGGCATTCCATTCGCTAAGAAAGAATGCTGTCTACCTATAAAAAAGGGTAAAGGGAAATAAGCCAAGTAGTTCATTGACTATTCACCACATCACAATCATAATCATCTGTTGCTCAGAAATGTTTCCTCTTTCAAACAGATGGGTAGTTGTGACTTACTACTAATGGTTCAGGGGTTGTTAATAGTAGCTTAGGCTGCTTGAATTCAAGATCCTCCTGCCTCAGCCTCCTGAATGTTGGGATTCCAGGCAGGTACCACCATGTCTGATTAGTTTACTAAAAGGTCTTAAAGCATTACAGAGCAAGGCTTATTTTTAAAATTGATTTTTCCAGTCAATATAAATAGCATACCCTCTCCTTCCAAAATAAGTTTAACCTGAATTTTTTTTTTTTTTTTTTTTTGGTTTTTCGAGGTAGGGTCTTGCTCTAGCCCAGGCTGACCAGGAATTCACTTTGTAGTCTCAGGGTGGCCTTGAACTCATGGCGATCCTCCTACCTCTGCCTCCCGAGAGCTGGGATTAAAGGCGTGCGCCACCACGCCCGGCTACCTGAAATTTATTTATTTTATTTTTTAAATTTATTTGCAAGCAGAGAGAGAAAGAATAAGAGAGAAATGGAAGGAGGGAGGGAGGGAAGGAAGGGGAAGAGAGAGAGAGAGAGAGAGAGAATGGGTATACCAGGGCCTCCTGCCACTTCACATGTATGCTCTTTTTGTCCATCTAGCTTTACATGGGTACTGGAGAATCAAACCCAGGCTAGCAGGTGCCTTTAACTGCTAAACCATCTCCCTAGCCCCATCCTGGAATTTTATTAATTCAAAATTAGCCTTCTCAGGCTAAAAGAGGTACAATTGATAGTCTTTCTGGAAGACCGTTTAGTTTAGCAGAGCCTTTGAGAATTTTATGTCCAATAACTACTTAAGACTCTATCATCACATCTTCCAGTGGCCGGGCCATGGAGATCTACCCTTCAAAGGATGTCAGATTCCCATTGCCCTCTTCAGTCCTTCCCCACCTTCAGACTTCATAAAATGATTTGGACTGAATGGTTAAAGGCGCTTGCTTGCAAAGCCTGACAGCATGGGTTCAATTCCCTAGTACCTACACAAAGCCAGATGCATACAGGGGTGCATGCACCACCAAGCCCGGCTCTTGCTGAGTAATTCTTAATGACATGAAAAAATGCTCAGATGGTAGAGGAGGAAAAAATAGGGCACAGAGTTTTATATTTGTAGAAGATGAATTTTGCAAAAGAACTACACATAAAGATTAATAATATGGCAAATTATCTTCAAGTTGTCTTAGAACTCAATCATGTACCAGTTCTTTTTTTAACTTTTTATTGACAGCTTCCATAATTATAGGCAATAAGCCATGATAATTTCCTCCCCACCCTCACTTTCCCCCTCTCAAATCCACCCTCCATCATATCCCCTCCCTCTCTCAATTAGTCTCTATTTTGTTTTAATGTCATCATCTTTTCCTCCTATTATGAAGGTCTTGTGTAGGTGGTGTCAGGCACTGTGAGGTCATGAAGATCAAGGTCATTTTGTGTCTGGAAGATTGTGTTTTAAGCAATCCTACCCTTCCTTTGGCTCTTATAGTCTTTCTGCCACCTCTTCTGAAGTGCACCCTGAGCCTTGGAAGGTGTGATGGAGATGTCCCAGTGCTGAACACTCCACTGTCACTTCTTCTCAGCACTATGATGTCTTTTGAGTCATCCTGGTGGTCACTGCCATCTGAAAGTTCTCATTTTTATATAGTCCAGGACCCCAGCCCATGGAATGATGCTGCCCACAGTTAGGTGGGTCTGGCTTCCTACCCTGCTTAATCAGTATAAGCCTTCACATGCTGCCCAGATGCTAACCTAGTCTAGATAGTCCTTCAGGTGATCCTAGGTCCTGTCAAATTGACAATGTCAACTATCATAGGCTCTCAGAGGATACCTGAGAACAGTTTTCTCTTCTTATAGGCTATTAAGAGAGTAGAAGTCTTTGTTTTAATCATAGTTTTAGGTCTGGTATGTAGCTTAATTGTTAGAATGCTTGTCTAGCAAGCATGAATCCCTGAGTTCAATCTCCAGCACTGCATAAAGAGTGCATGGTGGCCCTTGCTTATAATCTCAGCAGTTGGTAGGTAGGTGGTAGCAGGAAGATCAGCAGTTCAAGGTCATTCTTTGGCTATATAACAAATTTGAGGCCAGCCTAGGATACATGAGGCCTTGGCTAAAAAAAAAAAAAAAAAAAGCAACAGCGAAACAACAACAAAATTTTGGTCAAACTTATGGTTTAGGTTGAAGGGTGTTGGGTGGGAGAAGAGCAGGAGGTTGTCTTTGCAGTCGACCATTCATCTGGATCTGTGACTGAGCAGAGGGATAATATGTATTCATATATTCTTGGTTGGTTATGAATCTTCCAAGTTTAGGTGGAAGATCAAAAGTAGAAAGCTGGGTTTACTCATCTTCTACTTATCATAGAAATAGATTTTTGTCTAGCTATTTTAAAAGTAAAATTCTAACTGTACCCTTCTTGTGCTTTAGCCTCCCCTGTGAGTTACTAGTAAATTATATTTGTGTGTGTGTGTGTGTGTGTATACTTTTATACTGGGTTTAATGTATCTTGTGGTTTTTCCATATGAAGATAGATGGCTGGTGTCAATGGGAAGTGGATTAAAAGAAATCAAGGGCTTGGGGAGATGGCTCAACTGCTAAATGCACTTGTTTGCAAAGCTTGCTGGCCTAGGTTTAATCCCACAGCCACCCAATTAAAGCCAGACAGGTATTCAGGCATTCATTTGCACATGTGCCTGCACAATTAAATAAACATTTTTGGGGGGGGTTTTCAAGGTAGGGTCTTGCTCTAGTCCAGGCTGACCTGGAATTCACTATGTAGTCTCAGGGTGGCCTCAAACTCACGGCAATCCTCCTACCTCTGCCTCTTGAGTGCTGAGATTAAAGGCGTGTGCCACCACGCCTGGCCTTAAATAAACATTTTTTAAAAGAAAGTGAGTGGCTTCTTATGAGATTGTTATATGAGCAAGAGTGAAGGAAAGACATGGTTGTGTAGGAAGGTGATTGGCAAGTGTATGAGGCAAGGAGACGTTCTGGTTTGGAGTTTTGCTCTGTTTATTTTTTCTGCAGTAATTTTGTTCTTTTTTTTTTTTTTTTTTTTCCTGAGGTAGGGTCTTGCTCTAGTCCAGGTTGACCTGGAATGCACTATGTAGTCTCAGGGTGGCCTTGAACTCACTGCAATCCTCCTACCTCTGCCTCTGGAGTGTGCCCAGCTTGTTTTATTCTTTAACAGGAGCAGCTAGAGAATAGGACTACTTTGTCTAACAGGCTTAGTAAAATGCTGGTAACATTTTCTTTCTTGGAAGACAGGGCTAATATAGTGATGATGTTTGCCTGACAAATCAGAGCATCCCAACAGATCTATCATTTCCCTCTGTTCTGTTGGGTCAGAAAAGGCCTGTCTCCAGGAAACAAATTCCCTCAGATTTGTTAAAGACATTTTTTATAAAAGGTTTGTTATTGTCAGGTCTTTTAACTGACTTGGCCTTAGGGTCTGACTTCAAAACCCAGCAATACTGCAAGTCCGCCTTTGAAGCCAGATTCCCAGCTTTCTGTTCATGGGCTGCACAATCTGGCTTTGTTCACTTTAATACCGGTTTGGGGATCCACCCTGTCCTTGTTGGTGACTGATTACTGAGCTTTTAATAAAGGCCATGAACTGACTATATTTTCACTATGTGCCTATTAGGCCAAGCATGACTGGTTTTTATTCTCCAGCCTGGCATAGGGTGTGGTTTAAATTTTTGTCCATGTGAGTTAAAAATGAAAAAATAATTTATATTTATAGATAAAATTAGATGTAGCCAGGCGTGGTGGCACAGGCCTTTAATCTCAGCACTCGGGAGGCAGAGGTAGGACGAATGCTGTGAATTCAAGGCCAGCCTGAGACTACATGGTGAATTCCAGGTCAGCTTGGGCTAGAGTGAGACCCGACCTTGAAAAACAAAACAAAAATCATCAAAAAATTTGATGCACAAAAAAAAAATTTTTTTAATTAGATGCAGAGTGATATATATCTTCCTTTCCCTGTTGGATGAGCTAGTAATCTATATAGCTAGGCTTCAGTTAACAATGTAGCTAACATTGCAAAGGAAACCAGGTTCAAACCTTGAATTCTAGACGCCAGTATGGTGTTCAATCAGTAGAATGTGCCCCTTCAGCATTTGAAATAATAAAGGCCATCAGCTAGGAACAGAAGCGCTTTTGGACAGATTCTTTCAAAAATTATCAGGGTGGACATATAACCATATCATACGGTTTGTGGTATGGCCACTTCAAGGTTGTGGTTATAAGAATTAATGCCAAATTGTATGAACTTTAGCTCTGTGTGAGCTAAAACTTAACAGTAGTACTTGTATCTCTGTCAATCATTTGCCACTTCTTGAAATGGCTAATTAGTGTTCCTGTCTTCCCCTGAACCTATGGAAGCAATGGAGGGATGCGTTAAGTCACTTCCTAGGTAGGCTGAGTTTGTTTACAATGGCTGCTTCATTCAGAGCATCTCTCTGTTTTCAGAGTAAGCCCCAGTCTCCAAAGAGAACTGCATCCCTTCTTCCCCTCGACAATGGCTCCAAGGAAAATGGGATTCATGAAGAACAGGACCAAGAGCCACAGGATCTGTTTGCAGGCAAGTATAGACTCAAAACTCAGAAACCTTCTAAATGGCTTTATTAAGTTGTGACTTAAAGTCAAAGCCAACATATATGTATCTGTACTACATACATATGTATGGAGGAACATAAGTTGATTTAAGACACTATTGTAAAAGATTCCAAGATATAAAATGCACTGCCTGTCATCAAGATCCTGGTTTATGGACTACATCAAAATTAGTCAATTTGGGGCTGGAGAGATTGCTCAGTGGTTAAGATGCTTATCTTCAGAGCCTAAGGACCCAGGTTCAATTCCCCAGTATTCATGTAAAGCCAGATGCACAAAGTGATGGATGCATCTGGAGTATGAGTGGCTAGAGGCCCTGGTACACCCATTCTAACCTCCAAAGTTATTTGAACTGTGAGAGAAAAAGAAAAGAACTGTAGAGTTGGGCATGGTGATATCCAGTACTCAGAGGCTGACCTGAGCTACATAGTAAGAACCTGTCTCAGAAATGAAGCAACGCTGGGCGGGACAGTGAACTCCTTTAATCCTAGCACTAGGAGGGCAGAAGTAGGAGGATCGCTGCGAGTTTGTGGCCAGTCTTGGCTACAGAGTTCAGGTCAACCTAGGCTAGAGCCAGAGACCCTACCTCAAAAGAAAGAAAGAAAGAAAAAAAAAAAAAAAACAGAAGGGCTGAGGAGATTTCTTAGTTGGGTAAGAGCACTTGCTGTGCAAGCTTGAGGACCTGAGTTAAATTCCCAGCATCACATAAAAATCTGGGCATGGCTATGTACACCTGTAACCCCAGTACAGTGTAGGGGCAGAGGCAGGAGGATTGCCAGGATTTACTCATCAGTCATTCTTACTGAAAAATGGTGTGAAATCCATGTTCAATGAAAGATCTGGTCTCAAAAGAAATGAGGCAGAAGAGTGGTAAGGAGGGTATCTGGTGTTCTCCTTTGGCCTCTGCAGGTGTGCACATGGGATATGCATGCATATCTGCACACAAGAGCATACACCACATACATACTGCATACACACACACACACACACACACAAAAAAAAAAAAAAAGAGATGTGTGAATCTTCTTCCTAGAAGTGTTAGTCAAAACTGCCATCTGGCCGGGCGTGGTGGCGCACACCTTTAATCCCAGAACTCGGGAGGCAGAGGTAGGTGGATTGCTGTGAGTTCAAGGCCACCCTGAGACTACATAGTGAATTCCAGGTCAGCCTGGACTAGAGCAAGATGCTACCTCAAAAAAAAACGAAAAAAAAAAACACTGCCATCTGATTGAGGTCCTTAAAGGAGAGAATGGTGAGAAAGGGAAGATGCAAAAGTGTGGAGGTAAAATCTTGGGAAAGATTGTCCATTAGAATTCTGGTAGCAAATAAAGAGCATTATGCTTGCTTGCAAAGTCTGACAGCCCAGGTTTGATTCTCCAGTACCATGTAAAGCCAAATACATAGAGTGATGCAGCAGAAGACCCTGGTGTGTCCACTGATGTTCATTCTCTCTCCTAAATAAATAAATATATAATTTTTTAAAAAAGAGAACATGAAAGAGAAGAAGAGATTTGAAGAAGGAATGTAAAACTTTAGAAGATTTTCCACTTCATTTAATCACTGAAACTTTAAAATGCACACCATTCATTCTGGTAATCATTTCATTTTGGATAAAATTTCTATAGGAAGAAATAATAACATGAGGGCTGAAGAGATGGCTTAGCGATTAAGGCATTTGCCTGCAATGCAGAAGGACCAGAGTTCGATTCCCCAGTGCCCATATACAGCCAGATGCACAAGAGGGGCACATGTGTCTGGAGTTCATTTGCAGTGGCTTGGAGGCCCCTGGTGCACCATATTCATTCTCTCTCTTTCTTTCTTTCTTTCTTTCTCTCTCTCTCTCTCTCAAATAAATAAATAAAATATTTTTAAAAAATAATAACATGAAAATAACAAATTCTCTTTAGGTATACAGCATATTGAAGAGAAAATAAACTGGGCATGTTGGCACACACCTTTAATCCCAGCACTCAGGAGGCAGAGGTAGAAGGATCACCATGAGTTTGAGGCCAGCCTGAGAATACATAGCGAATTCTAGGTCAGCCTGGACTAGAGGGAGACCCTACCTTGAAAAATAAAACAAAAAAATTTTTTCTATCTTTGAGACCTTAACATTTATGTGGTCTTATAGGACGATATGTCAGTGTCATAGTGACCTCATGACTGAACTTTATGTACATGCATATATAGAGGATCTTTATTAGGAACATATTTGTTACTAATAATCATTTATTCATTACCTTACGAGTTTCCAATTCATGCCAGTTCTACCTTAGCTTCCTGAGTGCTGGGATTATAGGCATGTGGTTTAGTTTACACCATGTTAGCTGAGATAGATTATCTTTCTGTAGCCCAGGCTGACCTGGAATTCACTGTGTAGTCTCAGGGTGGCCTTGAACTCATGGTGATCCTCCTACCTCTGCCTCCCGAATGCTGGGATTAAATGCGTGCACCACCACACCCAGCTTCTGAAATAAATTTTTAAAAATTTGAAAATTAAATTAAACCAGGGTCTCTGGCCACCACAAACAAATTATAGACACATGTGCCACCTTGTGCATCAGGCTTTATATGGGCACTGGGAATTGAACCTGGGTCCTTCAATTTTGCAGGCAAATGCCTTAACCTCAAAGCCATCTCTTCAGTCCTTGTCTTTTTTTTTTTTTTTGAAGCAGGGTCTCAATCTAATCCAGGCTGATCTGGAACTCACTCTGTAGCCCAGCTGGCTTCAAACTCACAGCGATCATCCTACAGTCTCTAGAGTGCTGGGATTACAGTTGTGCATTGTGAACAATTCTTAAACTGCTAAAATAACAATGCTATCATCAAATGCAGCAAACTCCCCTTTCCCAAATGTTAAGTTTCTAGCTTACATTTTCCTGAGGCTTCCTCTAATGTCATTGTTTGCTGTCAGTGTGCTTGCCTATTCTATCATATTGGTTTGTAAAGCAGATAACCAGTAACTTAATAAAAATTTATTCTTAGCTGGGTGTGATGATGCACGCCTCCCAGAACTCAGGAAGCAAAGGTAGGATTGCTGTGAGTTTGAGGCCAGCCTGGGATTAGAGAGTAAGTTCCAGGTCAGCCTGGGCTTGAGTGAGACCCTACCTTGGAAAAAAAACAACAAAAAAATTATTCTTGTACAATTATAACTAGTAAATAAACTTCGTGTGCTGTTTAAAGGCATATTCCCAAGAGTATAAGTAACTGGCACACTTATTTCAGCAGTGAGGGTTTTTGTTGTTGTTTTTTGTTTGTTTGTTTTTGCTTAATCCCTGGTTCTTGCCCAAACCCTAAATAGAAGATGGCCATGTAAAAGTGTTTATAAAGGAAAGAAGGCTCCCCTCTGTGTAAAAATTGCACAGCTCTTACTTTTTTGTAATCAGAGTCTCTACGTGTTGAGGGCCTGCTCTTGTTCTTGTGAGTCTCAGCCTGTAGAACGATTACTGATGCTCATTTTAAAATATCAACTGTTTTTAGATGCCACAGTAGAACTATCCCTGGACAGCACACACAGTAATCAGAAGATGCTGCCGGCCAAAACACCAAGTTCTCATCCCCCACAGGAAGCCACAAATTCCCCTAAGCCCCAGCCAAGCTATGAGGAGGTGAGATCTGCTCTGTTACTGCTGCCAGTCTGAAGTTCAGTTAAATGGGAAACTTAAGAAAAATATTTACAACTCCTGAAGGGGCCTTTATGGTTAATGAATAGCCAGAATTCAATAAAGGACTCTGTCTTAGATAGCATCTATTCCCTGGAGAACAGCACAAAGGCTTCCATTGATCACTAATGATATTTAGTGGGGAGGTACCCAATCCCAGCATGGAAGGCTGAGGTAGGAGGATCACTGAATTCAAGGCCAGCCTGGCTACAGGGCGAGTTCTGGGTCAGCCTGGGCTAGAGTGAGACCACTACCTTGGGGGTGGGGACAGCAACAACAAAAGAAAGGAAGGGAGGGAAGGAGGGAGGGAGGGGAAGGAAGAGGAAGAAAGAAAGAATAAGATTTTAGGAAAGAAGTAACAGAGATCTGTGAGAGATATCTTGGCTCCCAACATACAATTGTGGGGGGTCGGTTCATTGGAATTGCTGGGAGTGGACAGAGTGGAACACATATAGAAAGGTACATCTTTATTATATTGATGTAAAGTTAATGCACAGTGAAGTCTAGGCCCTTTTCATACTAACTTGCATGCTCTCTTTTCTTTAAAAAGCTAGAGGAGGAAGAGCAGGAGGACCAGTTTGACTTGACAGTAGGTATTACCGATCCTGAAAAGATAGGTAAGTGGCCTTAGGACTCCCTGTGATATTAAGGTGGGGCTGTATGCAGCTGATTTAAGAATGGCTACTTCCAGAGTTAACCAGCCAATGTGAAGTATTCATCAGTATCTCTCCTGTAAAAGTATACCCTTAACTATGCTTCCAAGACCAGAAACAGCAATTACCCAGTACTTAGGTTTGTCTTGTGTTAAGGAGGAAAGATCAGAGACATGAAGTATAATCAGAATCCTTTTTAAAAACTCAAATATGGAGGGTTGGGAGGTTGCTCAGTGGTTAAAGGCACTTGCTTACAAAACCTGCCAGCTGTGGTTCACATAAAGCTGGAACGGTGTTTGCAGCAGTAAGAGACCCTGGCATGCCTACACACACACAGTCTCTCTCTCTCTCTCTCTCTCTCTCTCTCTCTCTCTCTCTCTCTCTCTCTGTCTCTCTCTCTCTCTCTTTCACACACACACACACACACATATAAATAATAAAATTTATAAAAATTCAAACATGGAAGCCAGGCATGGTGGTTCATGACTCTAACCCTAGCACTTGGGAGGCTTAGGTTGGAAGAGTGCTATGATTTTGAGGCTACCCTGGACCACAAAGTGAGTTCCACGTCAGCCTGGGCTAGAGTGAGACCCTGCCTCAAATAAAAACTCAACTGCCTTCTCCCTCAGGTTGATATGACCATTTTATTCCCTTTTGAGTAAGCACCCCAAAAATGCCTGTTCTAAAATTTCTTGACATGGAACTAACATCGAGGCTTGAAGGGACTGGGGAGAAGGCTCAATGGTTAGAGGTCCTTGCATGCAAAGCCTGCTGGCCCAGGTTCATTTCCTCAGCCACCAACATTAACCAGGACAAGGAAGCTGAAGACCAAAAAGAAAGTATCAAGGGCACGTGTGGTCTAGAACAAGCCAGGACCAGAACTTTGGATTGCATGTGGAGGTTTATCTCTTGCTTTATGTCAAGTATTAGGAATATTCTGTTTGCATGTTAATTTTAAACTTATTTCTTGTTTAGCTGTTTTAACTCTTTAGTGGAGTAATACGAATTATGAATGGTGCTGTTTTCACATTTACTGCCATGATTTCAACCAGGAGAGGGGGAGTTTACGGATGACCTAGGGCTGCAGCAGCAAAGTGCCTCAAACTAGGGAGTTTAAAACCACGGAATAAGCCAGTTGTGGTGGTGCACGCCTCTAACCCTAATGTTTGGGAGGCTGAGGTTGGAGGATTAACATGAGTTCCAGGCATGGCTGCATTGTGAGACCTTGCCTCAAAAGTACAAAAAATTCCCAGTATTGGGGGACTGAGGCAGGAGGACTGCCACAAGTTCAAGCTTGGCCTGGGCTACACAGTTTCATGCCAGGCAGGAATATAAAATGAGACTGTCTCAAAAACAAAACAAAAACCTAGAGATACAGTCTCTCATTGTTCTCAAGGCCAGCACACTGAAATCATAGCATTGGCAGAACCGTTCTCCTTTTGAAGGCGCAAGGAAAGAAAGAAGGGCTGTCCCAGGCCTCCAAGCCTCTCTTCTGACAGCCTTAGCTCCTTGGCTTGAAGATGCAGCTTCACAATCTTTGCCTTGACTGTCATGAGGCATTCTTCCTAAGTGTTTCCATATCATCTTCCCTGTAACCGTTTGTCTGAGTTTCTCTATTGTCATATGGACATCAATTATACTTGAGTGACACCCACACTAATGTCCTCATTTTAAGTTGATTATATCTGTGAAGACCATCTTTCCAAATAATTCACATTCTAAAGCAGTGAGCACTTTGAACATACCTACTTGGGAGGACACATCGCATTCATAGTAAAGAGTAATTTTTTTCTTTGTTTTTTGAGGGGTAGGGTCTCACTCTAGCCCAGGTTGACCTGGATTTCACTATGTAATCTCAGGCTGGCCTCAAACTCATGCATTTCATCTGCCATCCCCAAGTGCTGGGATTAAAGGTGTGTGCCACCATGCCCAGTTACCTGGATATATATTTTTTTTACTCTTGTTACATATGCCATGTTCAACTCTGAAATTATTTAGGAAGTCTACCTATGTTTTAAGACTGTTGAGCTGGAGATATGGTCCAATAAAGTACATGCCATACAAGTGTGAGAACTTGAGTTCAGATCCCCAAAAGCCACATGCACAGATGTGGTAGTGCAAGCAGCTGCAAATCAGGAGAAGCCATAGAAGCTCATAGGCCAGCTAACTTGGGTAAATAACAAGAGACCTTGCTTCAAACAAGGTGGAAGGTGAGGCTTGGCACCCAAGGTTGTCCTTTTACCTCCACATCTGTGTTGACACAAGCTCACCTCCATTCACATGCACATTGTACACACATGTGCACACTAAAAAAGACTTGTATGACTAGGCCATTTTCAAATACTATGTATTCCATATGTAACAGAATGTCTTCACACACATGCCTTAAAAGCAAAGTGTGTAGGGATCTTGCACAGAACCCACAGATCCTACCATGCCAGTGTGTCTGTTGTACATCTGCACTTACTCTCTCTTACTCTTTGCTTATGTGAGGGCATTAAGTTGTGGGATTAAACATGACTATTCCACAATGAGTGAAATTTTGGATACTACTATATAGTAAATTTAGATTTTTTTAAGCAATGGTAAATAGCCTTAGTAATATTGGGGAATATAGCATAAGTGGTTTAGAAGAGAATTAAAGGTAGGAATCATTAAAAAGCAATGTCAACAGCTTAGCTCATAATTTTTGTTTTATCACACCCTTTTGATAAGGACTGAGTAAGGAGAACAGGCATGCCTTCTATTTCTGTATAATCTCCAGCTTCTCTGTGCACTTAGGAAAGCAAGTCTTTTTAGCCATCTCTCTGAAGGTGAGCTACAATATGTGACACTGCTGATCCAGTACTGCCTCTTATGCCAGAAACAGCCCAGGACCTTAATCGTTGACTTGGGCTTTCCTATGTGGTGTGACAGAAATCAAGGGCAAAGGAGGAAGGGAACAAACCAACCTTAAACACCATGTCCCAGCACTGGATATGTGTCTGTCTGTGTGTGTCTTCTCACTGCTTAGGGAGTCAATGGTGCCTTTCTCTCCCTAAGTGGTCTAGGTCAGAACACTACCACAGAGAAAAACAGTTGCTTGAATCCCAGATTATCTAACAGTCAAAGGCTTTTTCATAAAAATAATTCCTCCAGGAAAGGGAGATTTGTGTGACATCAGGCAGCCCAAATATCTTCCTGCCAGGCCCTTTGCTCTGGGTGAACATGCTAGATCAGAGAGGTCAGTGTCCGCCAGCACCAGGAAAGGGGGCCATGGTGATATTTCTGAAAGAGCAAATGAGCCCAGAGCTAGCCTAGGGTAGAACTGCTTGTTTCCTTTTACATCAGTGGCTTCCTTCTCCTCCTGCTTTATACAGCAAGAGAATTGTTTGGTTTTGGACAGATGTGTATAACCAGCCCAAATATTGGCATGGTAACAACCAATGAATTGTTAGTATCCAGTGCTGCTTTGTGGAGGGTATAAATGGAGCCTGACTTTAGAACAGGGGACTGACTCTCTTGTCTAACTCAGACTGGGGCCCAGCCAGGATCCGTAAGGGCATGTGTCCCATGTGGGCCCCAAGACAAAGTCAGAATGGGATTTTAGGATTGTGTGTAAAGTTTAGGAGATGAAATAAGCCCTTCTAATATAGGGTAGTTTATGATCCCTGGTTAAATGGTATTGGATTAGGAGGATAATCCTCTCCTGCTTTCTTGTTCTCTCACAGGGGATGGTATGAATGCCTATGTAGCCTACAAAGTGACAACACAGGTGAGTCCTGGTGACTATCTCAGTAGACCTGAATGTTCATCATTTAGATGATTTTTGGGCACCTTCTGGCTTCTTATTTTTAAAATTTTTTGTTACGTATGAGAGAGAGAGAGAGAGAGAGAGAGACTGACTCACTGACTGACTGACTGACTGACTGTGGGTGTCAGGGCCTCTTGCCACGGCAAATGCAAAGATGTATGTGCAACTTTGTGCATCTGGCTTTATGTGGGTAATAAGGAATTGAACCTAGGCCAGCAGGATTTTCAAACAAGCACCTTTAACTGCTGAGCCATCACCCCAGCCTTCTCTTTTGGTTTCTTTTGTAAATTTTTCTTCTTACTTAAGATGTAGCAAACCTAAGTAATTTTGGTAATCTTACCTGGGTATAATAGAGTGAGCGTCATTCAATATTCTTCTAGAAAGCTAGCACTTGAGTGTGAAGTTCAACAAGTTTAAAAAAAAATGGGGGG
>PVHP010030005.1:0-21989 GCA_004024765.1 Zapus hudsonius
CATATCTGTAAAGCTGGCCCTAATATTTTCCTCCTTAATGGGTCAATCACAGGGTACACCCCATGATGCCATAGGTGCATGCTGGAAAACAGAAGGCCATGTAACAGGAGAAGAAACCATAGGCATTTGGGCAACTTCTTCATGTAGCTTCTTTGTGCCTTCAGGACTGGTTCAGGTTCAATCATGTGTTTACTCCTTCCATTTGATTCTAGAACTCTGCTGTATACATCCAACTATGTGGCCTGGTAGATTACATAAGACTCAACTCATGATGGGCAGCTCAGATTGCATGGGATTTGCTGGCCTGTCATCAAGTTTGCCATTAAGGAAGGTCCAATAGCAGGCAAGGTTCTGCTTCTCAGTGGTGAAATAGTTGTAGATAAAGGCAGGGCCTTACTCTGAAATTCAAAGGGCTCTTTCTGTACCTCACCTATATGGACTTGCCAAAGACTCCAAATAGCATTTATATCTGCTCAAGTGCATCAGGTCTGCTGGATCATACGGCCCACGTGGCAGAGAAGCTTGCACAGCAATCTGGACCTGTTGAAAAGCCTTCACCTGTTCCAGGCCCCACTCAGTAAAGCAGGTTTCTAAGTCACTTGGAATATGGGCCAGAGTAGTATTACTTCCCCCTTCCCCCCCAACCCACACACACACACCCAAGTGAGGAATGTGCTGCCTCCAAAATCCAAATAGGCCCACTAGACATTGTGCTTCTTTCTTAGTGGTAGGAGGGGCCAGGTGCAACAATTTATCTTTCACCTTAGAAGGAATATCTCCACATGCCTCACACACTACTGGACTCCTAGAAACTTTACTGAAGTAGAAGGTTCCCTTGAATTTTGATTAGATTTATTTCTCATCCTCTGACTCACATATACTATGCAAACAACTTCAGAATGGATACTACTTCCTGCTCAATTGGTCCAATAAGCATATCATCACTATAATACACCAACATGTCACCTCATGGAAGAGACAGATAACCAAGATATCTATGAACCAACTATGCCACAGACCTGGATAATTAGTATAGCCTTGAGGTAAAACAGTAAAGATGTATTACTGGCCTTGCCAGCTGAAAGCAAAATTTGCTTCTGGTGGTCCTTATGGATAGGTATGGAGAAGAAAGCGTTTGCAAGATCAATATCTGCATACCAGGCATCAGGAGATGTGTTAATCTGCCCAAGTAAAGCAAATCATGTCTGTTACAGCAGCCACAATTGGAGTTGTGTTATAGTCAGTTTTCTAGTTGCTGTGCAGAAAGAACCCAAACAAAAGTGGCTTATTGAGGAATGGGTTTATTTGGCTTACAGACTCAAGGGGAGATTCCATCCTGGCAGGGAAAATGATGGCATGAGCAGAGGGCTGGACATCACCTCTGCCACAGCACTGCAAACAATGGCAGGAAGGTGTGCCCAACACTGGCAAGGGGGAGCTGGCTTATAAACCCCATAAGTCTGCCCCCAACAACACAGCTCCAGTGAGGTTGTAAAACCCAAACTGCCATCAGCCTGAGGATCTATCAATCAGAACACATTCATTTGTTTTTTTGGGGACACATGGACCAAACCATGACAAGTTACTACTTGATTAAATTTCCAATAATCAATCAGTGGCCACTCTCCATGATCTGACCATCTTCTGAAGGGCATACAAAGTTAAAGGGAGATGTGGAGGGAACCAATGACCCTGCATCGTTCAAGACCTTTTCGGTGGCAATAATTCCCACAAGCCCTCCAGCTATATATTAGTTTTGGTTCTCTCTTTTCTAGATGAAGCTCTACTGGCTTCCATTTGCCCTTCCAGCCCTCACTCCATAGGTCAGGGAACCAATGTGGAAATTCTGCCCCCTTCTAAGTATGGCTATCCCAATTAAGCATTTCTAGGGCTAGAGAAATAACCACAGAATGAGTCCAGGAAACTATGAGACCTACCGTGAGTCAGTCGTGATTAAAACTCCATTAATTACCTGACCTTCATAAGCCTCTACTTTAACTGGAGGGTCATGATGCTGTTTGGGTCTTCCAGAATCAATGTCAATTCCTAGCCAAGGTCTAGAGGCCCTGGGAGGTCCAATTATTTCCTTTTCCCCAATATACAATTACCCTAGAGAGAGGACATAGATCCCTTTGTGGAAGGATGGGAGAAGATTAATATTAAAGTCTTTTGGAATTGTAACTAGTTCTTCCTCAAGAAGGCCTGTTCTGCTCTTAATTTGAGGGGCATTCTGCATCCATAAACTCGCTTGTGTCTGGAAATTAGTGAAAGGACCATGATTCCCTGTTGCTATGAAAGCAGCCTTTCATTTATTTGCTTTGGAACTTTTCTACTTATACAGATCAAGCAAAAACTTAGTAGGCTTCTGATCTCACTCTGGGAAGCCCATGACTAATCAGCCCATACCAAAGGTCTGCATGAGGCAGACCATGGGCATGGCTTTGTCTCTGCTGTTTATTATGGTAAGTATGCCCACCTTGCGGTTTGGCCCTTTTTATTCCAGGATCCACTTAGAGCTATTGTGTATAAATAGTCTTAGTGAAGGGCAGGTCATCTGGACCCTCATTATGTGGATTAGTTTTCACATGGCAAATCCATTCCAACTGGGAGGGAACATTACAATTGTTTAATCCCATCATCAACATTAAATCAAGGGATATAAAGTGGCTCTATCTCATTCACAGTAGGCCATCATTTCACCCATACTTCAACCAACCAATCAAGTATATGCTTGGCACATTTTTTTGAGCTGTGTGAACTACATTATTGAACCTAGACTTTCTGATCAACTGGCTCATATCAATAAACTCAGCCTGATAAAGCTTTATGTTCCTTCTCCCATTGTCTCATACCCTTAAGATCTATTCCCACACATATCCTCCAGACTTCTGCTTGAATGAGTTAGAAAACTTATGGAGTTCTTCAGGGGTGTATCATACCCCCTTATGTGTCACATGATCTACCTCACATCTATGGGCCTGCTTAGCCTTGAGTGTGATTATAGATCAAGAGGAGAGAGCAGTAGTGTAGGGGGGCATAGTGGGGTAGAAATATATCTTTTGCAAAGTGTTGGAGTCTACTACCTATGGATAAATAAAGCCATCAGATCAGAGAGTTCAAATCCCTCAGCTTTATCAAGGTCCTCCCCAAGGTGTCTATCCCAAGTGATAGGATCCCACTCTTTTTAAATCAAAAACCTTCACTTCCACTGCCAACACCCTTGAGGCTCAGACTTGCATTTGCTTGGTAAGTCAGTCAATCCCATGATGAGTGCTTGCACCTGATTTTCTGCAATAAGAAACTTTCAGCTCCTCTATGCACACCTGGAGCCGGGCAAGTTCATCTCTGAGCTTATACTTTTCCCTTAGTAGTTGATTCAGAAATACCAGAAGCAGTAAGCCAGCGTTATTATATTTCTTATATTTCCAGAAACATACATTCAAGTTTTATATACAAAGTCACTAAATGCTTTGTCCCTCACAAGAAGTGCATCAGGAGGATCCACAAACACATCTACCTTACAGAGTTCTGTCAATAGTTCACACGAAGCCCACTAGAGAAAGTCATACTTACAATTCTGTTTCTCTAGAACCACTCCTGAAGCTGCAATCTATATTAGTCAGGGTTCTCTAGAAGAACAGAGCATTATAAAGAGGATTATTAGATACGCTTACAGGATGCAGGCTAGACTTCCGACAATGTCCAACTGAAGGCTGGGGGGTTGTAGAACCTGGTAGCTTCTCAGTCCACCAGTCTGGATGCCTCAGCAGTCCCAATCTGGCACAGAAGGCCTGGAAGTTTCTTGGAAAACTGCTGGTCTTCAGTCCACATTGGCAGGCTGCTGAAGCTGGGTTCCATTGTCCATGAAGGACAACAGCAACAGGGTAGATGCACGCTCCACAAAGTAGCAGGGGTAGCTTGGCAAAAGGCCCTGTGTTCTCTTGGAGATTCTGTATACACAGCCCACCACTGGAAGGTCTTCCCCACTCTATCAATCCTTCCTAGAAACACCCTCACAGCCCCATTCAAGAGGCATGTCTCTTACTTGATTCTTGATCTGATCAAGCTGATAATAGAAATTAATCATCAAAATATCTTAAGGAACCCAGGTCAGTATACCATGGGCATACTATGTAGGCATACTTATTATAGAACTATTCACAATAGCCAAGATATGCAATCCTCATAGGTGTCTGTCAACACATAAAGGGAGAAAGTGTGACATACCTACAGATGGAATGTTATTCAGTCATAATAAAGAATGAATTTTCAGGAAAATGGATAGAACTCAAAATCATCATGTTAAGGAAATAGGCCAGACTCAGAAAGACAAATGTCACACTTTTTAATGTATGGAATCTAAATTGCATGTATGTAGGTTATATATATATATATACATATATATACATATATATACATATATATATATATATATATATATATATATATATATATATATATATATGTTGTAGTTACCTTTTCATTGCTGGGACAAAACACCTGACCAAAGTCAGTTCACAGGAAGAAAGGATTTATTTTGGCTTATGGTGATGGCAGGAAAAGACGATAGAGCAGAGGTTGGACATCACCTCCTGCCACAGCAAGTGGAAAACAGCAGCAGGAGAGGGAGCTGAGCTCTGGCAAGGGGGAGCTGCCTTCCCCAACAACATGACTTGTCTAGCAAGGCTCCGCCTCAGCAGCCTGGGACAAGCATTGAAAAGACACGAGTTTGTGGAGGCATTGATTCAAAGCAGCACACTAGACATGCATACAATCTAGGTCCCATATATCCCAGGAGTCAAAGGGAGACTATTTGAAGAAAGGAAGAGGAGAGGGATGGAGGGAGGAACAGGAACAGTTAAAAGGTGAATATGAAAATCCAATGATATACATGTATGACAATGTCATACCCCCTGTTTTATACACTAACTTTAATAATTTAAAAAAGACAAACATTCCTCCAATGATTGGGAAGCAACATAGATTTCTAGAATTTTTAAATTAGAAGCAGACAGCCATGTTCTTGAGTGTTTTACTAGTTCTATGATAAATACCTTTGGCCAAGGTCATCTAAGCTAAGAGACGTTATTTTATCCATGTCTTTATTCATTCAAACATTCATTCAATAAACATTTATGAGTACTTACTCTGTGCTACGGACTCAAAAAACAAAGTTGAATTTTAAAAAAAAAATGCTTTCCTTCAGAACCAGGCAAACACATTAGCAATTACTTCCCAGGGGTTCAATGTTTGAAAATCTCAGGAGAGGAAGGTCACATACTGCTCAAAATGTGAATTTAAAATAACTAGTTAAAATATGGTTTAGAATGGTTTTTACGTAAATTGATGTTTAAACTAAATGTGAACTTGTTTTCATAAGTAAACTTATTTGCACAAGATGCACCCACATGTCTTCAAGAGGTTAGCCAACAGCACATCAGACAGAACACACCAGTGCGGTCTCCTCACTCTTCACCAGCCCTTCCTTCTGCAGAGGGTATCACCTGCTAGGTCACTGTTGCCAAGGATCTCAAATGCCAGATTTGAGCCTCCTGCCCATCTGATATTGTTTAACCAGTAAGATAGGGCTCAGAGATCCCATCTGATCTGAGAATAACAAAAGCCACTTTCTCCATAAACTCGTGTGTTTTCAATCCTTGCTCTCAGGCTGCTGAGGCAGAACCTTGCTAGACAAGTTGTGTTGTTGGGGAAGGCTTTGGGAAGTTATATTCAGCTCCCCCTGGCCAGAGCAAAAAGGTAGGTCCAGACACATTTCTGTCCATGAAACTTATCCAGCCTTGCCTCATGGCTATCAGAAGACCTTCACCATAGTTTCCCTCTTCTTTTGCATTTTTTTCCAGTCAGCCTCATCAACTTACTGAGGATGCAAAATAAATTCATTCATTTTTTTCCATTTTAACTGTAATCTACTTCCATTTCCCTGATATGCACATTTGTAATTTAATTTGTTAGGTTAGGTTTTATATTCTACTATTTTGTACATTGTTCCATTTTTTAAAAAATTTTAGTAGTACTTTGAGTATTGTTAAGGGATTTTTCATGCAAACTTCTTATTTATTGGGTAACTTTTTGAATTTAACAGCCAACTATCCATCAATACTAACCACTAAAATCTGTGCAGGTACCTCCTAATAATGTATTTTGCATGTTCAACTGGAGAATGGGAAAAAGCCTACATGATAGTAGACAATTTAGTTCCCAGATAATTCCAAACAAGAGAAATCTATAAATCTGTCGTGATTATAATATTCTTATATTTAAATACAAATTATAAATTGATCGGCGCAGGCCAAGATAACAAAATAAAATGGATAGAATGTGTATAATAAAACATTCACTAAGAGCATTTCAAGAACAAAACGGGCCATGGCCAATGCCATAGGAAATGTGGGTTTAGTTTGAATACTGGGGGTGGAAATAGACATACAGGGGACTTCTCAAACTTTTCCACTCATGTCCCCTTTTTTCTCAAGAAATTTTTATGCAGCCCTAGATATATGTGTTTAAATCAAATATTTACTGATAATAAATGACAACATAATTCATTTAAAAACAATTCTTTGTTATAGGTATTATAGTAGACATGGAAGTGCTTATTTATTTTTACCTAAAGAATTAAATCTTAGCTGAATATTTGTTACTGCAAGATATAAAGTAAAGCATCGTTAATGTTTTGCGGATTTGATCAATGCGGTAGTTTCAATGTGAAATGTCTCCCTAGCCTCATGCATTTGTGATTCAAGACCCATACACAATCTCCTAGCTGGTGGCAATTTGGGAAGTGGAGCCTTGCTACAGGAGGTGTGTCCTTTGAGATAGACCTTGCAGTATTATAGCCCAAGCTCCACTTGTTAGTGATAGCTCACTCTTGCTACTACTTCCCAGGTGTTATGGCAAGACGTGATGCCCAGCTTCTACTCAGCCATACTGTGATGAAACTGTAAACTTCTTCCCGTAAGATGCTTTGGTTAGATGTTTTATCTCAGCAACAAGAAGGTAACTACTACAATCAATATTTTGATTTTATAATTGTTAGTGTTGAGAATGCCTCTTCATATAAATACATATTGCAGAACAGCAAAAGTATGCTCAGGGTCTTTTCAGAAATTACTGGAAACTCTAACCTAATCCCAAACCAAAATTGATTTAGTGATTTTTTAAAATGAAACTCAAATTGTACTTCTTAAAATCAAACATTCTGACTCAACACTATCCAAAGATATACTAATTTGATACTTAACAGTGCATGTATCCTGCTGTTAAAATATTTAAAACAAGCAGTTATTTCCATAAACTCCCTGTTATCATCCTGTTATCTTTCAAAACTTCCTAAAAGCATTATACAACCAGTAGGCCTTCAGTAAGACCTAAGCCCTCTTAGCCAACTTGCTTAGCACCTTGCAGTGTAATGGACTAGGTTCCGACCCATAAAAGAGTACCTTTCAGTCTGCAATTCAACTTAACCATGCATTATCTAAGGAAATATTCAAGTCAAAATATTCTTGTTTTTTGTTTTGGTGTTATTTTTCTTATTAAAAATTAGACAGGAAAGCTGGGGAGATGACTTAGTGGTTAAAGGCACTTGTTTGCAAAGCTGACTGGCCCAGGTTCAAATCCCCAATACCTAAATAAAGCCAAATAGACAAGGTAGGATATGCATCTGGAGTTCCTTTGCAGTGGCAAGAATACATGAGGAAATCAGTTCAGAGAGGCTTTCTTGGCTTTCTTCCAACCAGTGAGGAATACGAGGACAAAGCAGAAGGCAGTACCCATGAAAAGCCCTGTTCTTTGGAATACCTGTTCCTCACTTTTAGGCCATCACTGCTGTTAAGTCATCACTGCTAAAAGACCAAGATCCTCCAAGCAGAGCATTTCCCTTCTTTATGTACCTGTGAACAGGTACATGCAAAGCAAAACACCGCCACGTAACATCTTCCTTTCTCCCCTTCCTCTTTCCAGAGACACTGTAGTAACCCAGACGTAAGGGGTAGTGAAGAAAAGCTCACTTCAGTATTTACTCTTCTATCTCTCCCTTTCCCCCTCTAAAGACCTCCCTCAGAACTAATGTGGAACTCATCTGATGAAGAATCTGCATGCTAGTCAGCATCCAGCGCCGAAGCTCTCAGATTAGGGACATTCCGCTGCACACTAAAAGGCACAAAGAACAAGAAGAGCCTTCCCATCTGCCCTTCCTTTCCAGTCAGTGCATTCCCAGGCGTCTATTGATGAGCCCTGGGAACAATACCAGAATGCAGCATCAGATCAATCCTGCTGTTTACTTCACGGAGCTAAAGGAACAAAGACCAGAAGAAAGGGCCTGAACCCAGCCACGGCAAAGGAGAGGGATGAAGGATGGAGGATGGTCTGATGGGCAGATGCAGAGAGGAAATGTTGGTGGAGAAGCAGCAGCTCCAGCTGAGATCAAAACTAGTACCGATTTGTATTTTGTGTCTTCAGGGGATAAAAGCACTCCTACCAGCTAGCACTGGAGCTGAACTTGAAACACTGCAGTAAACGGCTATGTTCCTTGCCAAGGAAAGAATAAATACTCCCTAATTGCTCAAGAGGGATAAATACCCGATTGTACATACCTCTCTCTTCCTATGGCCCTGCTTTTAACCCCACTGTACCTGGCTAACTTAGCATTTTTCCTAGGTCTGCGGTAATAAAGTAACAGGATGCTAGGTTTTACTTGGATAAGTACCAGTGACTGTAATTTTTAGAACTATTTTATCTATAAGCCTTTGGGTGGAAATAGAGAGAAGATCGGAGTGTGTATGCAGAGCTAACTAACACATGTTTTGAGAAAGAGAATTCAGAGGAACAAGGAAAGGAAAGTTGGGAAATTTCACATTCTTCATGTAAAGCAACTGTAACACATGGCTTTACCATTCAATAAAACTATATTGTCAAGAAAGAGGCAGCCCATCCAGAGGCATGGCACCCCTCAGTAACAACACACTTGGGCCAGGAGAACCAGGCTGAGTACTAGGATATCCAGGATCCCTTGCCACAAGGACTAATACAGACAGCCCACGGAGGGGGATATACAACTGATCAGGGATGGGGAGGGGGGGGAATTGGAGAATTTGGGATAACAACGCATTGTTTGCCCACTAAAAAAATGTAACTCATTATGGACAATAAATATATATTTTAAAAAAGAAAGAAAGAAAGAAAGAGGCAGCCCAGGGAAAAGAGAGGAGGAAGGCAGAGGACAGAAACACACAGGTAAAGTGGCACTTCTAAATTCTCCTGCCTGAGAAGGGTAAGTCACAGAAGGTCCAAAGACCAGCAGCCTCCAGCCCCACCAGACACCTGCTGCACCTGGACTCAGGAGGAGGCACAGGAAATGCTGGTGCTTAATACGAGGGCAGAGCCCGGGTATCTGCCCTAGAAATGTTTCCTGACTCCTTCATCAATCAGCAAACCACCTCCCCTCTGAGTTCTGATCCTCTGGCTGCTGCATCCATCACTGGGCAGAAGACATGATTGTACAATATCCTAGATTTTAAACATTAAAACATTGTAGCAATCACCAAACTATCTGTGGATAGTGAGGGAATCCTTGGATTTTCCATTTTTTCTCAAACGTTTGAAAGACATATCAACACAACTTAAAAAGTCCACAGCTGCTAAAGATTTTCTTCCAAAGGAGAACTTTTGACATTAACAAAAAACACACCAAGAATCAAAGACTATTTCTTGTTCATATTGTTTGAGCAGAGAAAACACACTAGACACCAGGCAGAACATTACAGTAGACTCAATTTCAGTTGCAAGCGCTCCTGATATACCTGAGAAAGGACACAATCTAAAGTAGACAAATGCCATCAGAGCTCTGATTCCCTTCCAGCAGGGACTGTGGAAGAGGAGGTTTCTCAGAGGCCCTAACATCCAGAATTGCCTGTGGTTCAGAAATCAATAGATCGTTTGTCATTTCATTGTGCACCTACTGTACCTAAGTACTGAGCTGGCAGTTTTCTGAAAAAAAAAAATCTCTGGTGGATAAAAATAGCATTGACATCGTAAGGAGAGCTTAGGCATTATGCATAAGAATTTTACCATTTATCATACAATTTGAATTCAGTGTGGCATTTCAGCTTGATTAGAAAGTTAGAGTTACCATTCAGTTAGCCCACAAAGGTAGCATTTTCTGCCTTACTTGGTAAACCCTGTGGTCCTCCCGTGAGGAGTGGGCTTTGACTATATTTTTTTTCCAAATAGGAAGGCTGTGACTGCCACGCTCCAGATGCCCTCTGATGAGGCTTTGGGAACGAAAAGAAGACACTCAGCTATCTACAGTAGGGTGCTCTAACAATGTTGTTTCTTTCCAAGGTGTCAAAGCCACCGAAATGGCTTTTCCATCAAGATGAAGACACAAAGGATCTTATGACTAGCTCAAGGTCATATATTAAATTGATTCAGAAGTGGCATGGAGACCTGTTCCAGATCCACTGCTCTGTCTTCTGCCTCCCCAAAGAGCTTGCCCTTACAAGAACTTGCCAAGAGAAAGATGATGTGAGCGTAGACACAAGCTACATATGCCATTTTAAATCGTCTAGTGAACACCTCTAAAAAAGGCAAGGGAAATGCAAAGTTGCTTATAATAATATAAAATTCATAATATATTATTATGAGCAATCCTATACAAAATGCAATATATATTACTAGAAGCAATTTTACTATTAAAATATTAATATTATTTCAATTATAAATATATTATAAATATTATTTATATCATGATAAGCAATTTTATTAATAAATATTAATAAAACCAATATGTCCAAGATACCATTTCAACATGTAATCAATATGAGATTTATGAATGAAGTATTTTACATCACTTTTTAATACTCTTTAGAATCCATTGTGTATTTCACATTTTCAGCCCACCTCCGAGAGCACTAGCTCCATTTCAAGTATCCCATGATCACACACAGCTACATGCCTGATGGCTCTCTTCAGTCAGGACTATTGAGGTGAGATCCATGTACCAGCCCTACTAGGAAACGGGAGAAAAGTTTCCAGGCAGTCTACGACCCTACAGGAACTGCCATCCATCATGTAAGACCCCAGAAGCCTTTGAACTTCTCCCTTCATACAACATTTAGCATTTTAACCAAAACTCCTGGCAAGCCTAAGGAGCGTTTATGGGAGAGAGCTCCATCACATATCCTTGAAGATTGCCATTTATCAAGAAAAATAAGAAGGTACATGATTGTTCACCAAAGGTCTATTGAATCTGACTGCACATCAAGCATTGAGCTATTGCAGGAATCAAAGCAGCCAGAGAAATGACAGGCTTCTCCTGTAGCCTACCTTCAAGTGAGGATGTCTCGAGAAACAAGCACACACTAAACCAGTTTCCCTGTGTGACTAATCCTCCAAAGGAAGTTACAAGGAGAAAACAGCACTCAGTGAATAGACACCATATGCCGGGTCCTGACTCAGTTTCTTTGTCTGCAGCAGTATTCCCACTGCCACGCAACTATGAAAATAGCAAATCAGAAAAGATACCAGGCTCTTTCTATCACCTCTCAGTCTCACAAAAACCTTGCAAGTTAAATCATGCACAAAGTCCAATACACAAAAAGATGGTTGCAAAGGTTACCCCACCAGTAAGTAGAGAAACCAGGAGCCAAGTGCTCTTTCTTCTCTACCTTGGGCTGTGTGTTTTTCAAAATAGCAATAAAGTTAGAAATGTACCAATCTTATGTGAACCAGTCAGAACCTTCACATTAAAGTCTGAACTTCGGGCTATTGAGAATATTTTTTTTTTCTTTTCAAAGCAGCTAACAAAGAAGTAGGCTTCTGTATGGCTTATTCATAACATCTTTCGTTTTGGTCAACCCTCCTCCCAGCCACTGAGAACAGGATTTCTAAGAAGTCCTAAAGTGAGGCCATCAGTTCAGACATCAGGACATGGTGGACTGGGGATAATCAGCAGGTTGCATCCCACAGGCTGACTTCTGAGGCTGCTTCGGGATGGACAGGCTACATCTGGGCACAAAGCCAAGTGGTCCATAATCAATTAGCTATGTCTGCCATGACTGGGGACAAGTAGAAGCAACATATATGCTATCAATGTATCAGCCCTGAGTCTGACTAGAGACCGTAATGGACTCAGGAGCAAATTCCCAGATCCCTGGCTGCCTAGACTATACTTGGTTCAAGAGAGCCAAAGTGAATGGACTCTGTCTTCCCTGACTGCATGTGTACTGAGGACTCTGAGCCTTATAACCAAGCCTGGCTAACAAAACCCCAGTTTTAGTAAGGCAAGATTAGTAGCTAATACCCTAACTATACTGTAGTGACAACTTCTTTGTAAATTGCAGTGTCTTCTTTATTATTAAATTATATGCAAACTATATTTAAACGGCATCAAAATACATATATGTCATATTCGCCCAATCCTTTTGATATAATTTAATTAAGAATTTCATTTTCACACATGTTCATAATATATATTTGATCATATTCACCCCCACTCCCCGTTGCTGTACTTTTAATGATTAAACGTGAAAGAACTTCTTTCACATTATATAAGCACAAAAACCTCAACGAAAAAATTCAATGGGTTTTCTTCCATCCTAATTTTCATGTCTCTAGAGGACAGCCCTGAAAAAATGTCATTTGTACCAACAGAATAGGGTCCTGAGCTGAAAACAAACGAGGTGACAGGTTTCTTTTTGCTTTGCATAGAGCACACACCCACCATGGCAGAGGAGGCTGTCCAGCAAAGACCCCCAGGAGGGCTCCGAAAGCCAAGGCCACCCTGCCCATCCTCCCTGATCCCGGAAATCCATTGCATTGTCTTTCAGTGACAAAGACACCACCTCACAATCTTCCCAAACTCCTACCTCACCGACCTAAATCCTGATATTAGTGTTTTCCACAACGCTCAGTCCTGGGGGACTTGAAAATCTCTCTCTCTTCCGACTGTGGCCCAGCCACAGAAGGACCTAATCTTGGGATGAGAAAACTTCCTTCTCAAACAAAGGAGTATTTCTCCCTGTGTGGCGGGAGACATTTAGCCTTCTAATATCCCTTGTTGTGGAAGGTGAGCCTCCCTCCCTCTCTCCCTCCTGGGCTTTGGTGATGGGGATAATTATAAGGGGATTTGCAGGAGGGAGGGAGCCAGAAGAGAGAGAGCAGGAAGCCCCTGTTAGCTCAAGTTGCTGAGGAATCTTCATGCTCAGAGCAGGGCATTGCTTCACTATCACTGACCTCACTCTGAGACAAAGTCTTCTTAGTTGTGAAAGAGACTTAAACCCTGAAATGTTGACATTTCTGAGGGCTTGGATCACTTTTTGGCCCAGCATACAAAAGTACAGTTACCAGGTAGATATTCTTCAGCTAACTCTGTTTCATATTGTGATGCAAACAGGGAGGGAGCAAGTTGGCAGCTATTTTAGATCTGGCTGCAAAAATACATATATAAATAAATGAAATAAAAGCAGAAGGCCCACCGTTTGGAGAACCAGGCAACCACCAGTCCATCTGCTCCAACAGCCAAGCTGCTCCGAAGCCTCATTTCCAGGGCAGAACATCAGGAGAGACATGTACAAGGCGAAAGACATCCAAGGTGGACTGTCTCTGTGGACAAACATGTTTCCAGTTCAGTGATCTGAGCTGAAGCCAGGGCATGGGTGTCCTAAAGAGCTTGTACAAAGCCATCTGCTCCAGTGAGCAAAGGGACACCCTGCCCTTGTCCAAGTGCTTGGGAAGCTTGCCAACCTCTCCACCGCCTTGAACTTCTGCAGTGCCTGGTGGATACTGGGTCTCCCCAGCCGGGAAAGGAGTGAGGATGTGTCTGTCAGACACATCACAACTCACCGGGAACTAGATGGGTTTCAAACTGCAACTCTTTGTACCGTTAGTGTAGCTGGTCAGTCTGCTGGTCAGCTGGTAGGTAGGTTGTTTGGTAAATTGAATCCTCCTTTCTAATCCTCGGAATCAGATGTGAACACCTCAGTGAGAAAAAAGAAACATGAGTCCCTGTGTACTGGCACTTTGGAGTTCATTATTTCAAGTGTAGAGCAGCATTGAGTAGTATCGTAATGTTTGTGTTATGTCATCCAGGATAACTACATTTGATCTCTTTGCTCAGGGCGAAAAAAATAAAACCACCCTCTTTGGGCCCTGAAGTTCAGCAGAAAGATGACTTATTTCCCATGTTGCAAGACTGTTGTTCTAAGACATCAGTTGAGCAATCCTCACAAAGGAATCTGCGAAGAACTACCAGTGAATTTGTGCAATGTTTCTGTAACTTTTCAATACATTCCATCTTTATCATCGCTTTCCCACTCAGTGTTCAACATCACAGGTGACTTGTGCCTTAGCTGCACTCACACACACACACACACACACACACACACACACACACACACACATATTCTGGAAAGGGAAGGGTCTCAGCTGTACATCATGTCTTCCAGCAGATGTGGACTCTCAGAACCAGGGGAACCAAAACACACAAAGAGGGGACAGAGAGAGCAGAGGAGGAAGAAGGAAGAAAGATTCTCAGTACATGACAGATTTTCCCATTTCGCCCCACACAGACAACACTAGGAACTTAGAGAGGCCAAGGAGTGGGCAGACCAAGGTTGAGATTCCAGTCACACCCCCTGTACCATGTGGCTTTATTTTCTAGTATGAATCCTACCGATTCTTTCTGTGAGCCAGTGTGTGTATGCATGTGTCTGTCTGTCCATCTATCACTCTCTCTGTTTATCTCTCAAAAATTTCTTTTTGAGGCACTTGCTTGCAAAGCCTGCTGGCCCTGGGTTCAATTCCCAAGCCACCCACAGAAAGCCGGATAGGCATTCATTTGCAGAGGAAGAGACCTGGTATATATACCCATACTCACATGCAAATAAACATTTTTTTAAATTCCACATTTGTATCCTTATCCAGCCCCATTTCACATCCACTTTCCAAAAGTAATTGCTTATTTTTTTTCTCTCAAGCTAAGCACCAAACAAGGACCCAGAATAACTTCAAGAAGTCTCTGCTGAGAATGAAGAAACAGATCTATGTGATACCAGCTCTCAAGAGGCTCAAGTCTGAAGCAGCCCAGGTGACAAGGCCAAGACCCTATCTCAAAACAAAGACTTATCATCCATTCCTCTGTAGACTCTCCTGCTTCCCACCCAGTTTCCCCATGGGTCTCCATTACAATTAACCTTCTCACTGCTGCAACCAAGAAGAACCCACCCAAAAGCAGCTTAAGCAGCTGATGGGTGGAATGGGTTTATTTTGGCTTACAGACTCCAGGGGAAGCTCCATGATGGCAGGGGAAATGATGGCATGAGCAGAGGGGTGACATCAGCAAAATGTCTCTAGGGAATGTCCCTGCATGAACCAGTCTACCGAGAAATATGCCTTGCTTTATTTGGTTTATTCACAGACTACAAATGACTTCCTTGGTCTCAATGTAGGATTAAACCTGATGCTATCATAGTGCTTGATAAACTTAGACCCCATCCAGACCCTAAAAAGAACCCCAATTTGGGTCTCTAGGTGGGCTTTTCCCTCCCTCCCCTGCCTTCTCATGGGCAGGAGTTCTCTGTACTTTGAGCCATATACCCTCCTGCCATCTCATAGGATCTCTTCATAATCTCTCCTCTTTCCTTCTCTTAATCTAATAAAGTCTCTCTAAACTTAAAGAGAAAAGATTCTAGATACAGTTCTCAAAATAAGAATCATTTCATTCCTTTTCCACTTTGAAAGTGTCAGGTACCACATGTAGAAGGAAACAGGAAATCACATTAAAATTAAGTAAAAGACTGCTACTAGTATATCCCTCGATATAGTCAGTGATACTGTTAAATGTATTGAATGGGGAACAAAACTATGCAGGCCACCAGATCCCTGGGAACCTGTTTAACTTGAAGGATGTAGAGGCCCTTAAAGCAGCTGTTTTGCTGGGTGTCTGGAGCTGAAAGCTTTCCCACCCAGCCATCTCTTTAGAAATGTGTGTTCAGACTGACCAGGGCTTGGACAATTCCCTTCTGGATTCCTGCCCTCAACAGGACTCAAAGGAATACAATCTAGAGACCGATTCACTCCCCAGCAACAGCCACTGCCGGTGGGAAACAGTGGTCATTTCTGGAGATGAAATTTAATTTCAGTGGCTGCATTTCTGGGTACACCATTTTTTTTTTCATTCATTTATTCCTGTAACAAATAGGTTCAGAGCCTCCAGGGCTAGGTGACTGAGATACAGAGGTGAACGAGAATCTGTCTCCCCTCCTGGATATTAATTAACAGCAAGTGAGTCCAGTGATTGCAAATTAGGATAATGGGCTTGAGAAGACAAACACGGGTGTAGAAGGGGACTGGCTTTCGGCTGTGTGAAGACCTCTCTGTGGACATGAAGAAACTCGCAATGCTAAGATTCAAGATCCTGCCTTTCATGGATACCCTTGACAGGAAGAGCAGGTTCAGAAAGCCCTGAGGTGGATGGAAGCCAGTGAGCTCCGTGTAGAGTCATCAAAGAGAGGGTGTCCTGAACCCTGTCGTGGTGTCTGGGGGCGTGGCTCCAGGGGACCTTGTGCAGGGGGCAAGGCCAGCTGGAAGAAGGTGGACAGAGCGCCATTTGTGGACACCGGGGCAGGAGTATAGTGCAAAGTGTGTTTCTTTCCAGTCATAGGTGCTTATGTAGCCAGCGTGGCACAAGGCCCACTGCACACAAGGTGCGTAACAGGTGCTGAATCATGGTTGTGTGAGTGACCATTTGGGATGAGCAGCTGGTAGTCCAGCCCATTATATATTATATAATACATTATACACTATAATATATTATAATATTATATATTATAGTATAGTATAAATCATATGTATATCTTTGGTATATGCCTCTACACATGGGTGTCCCCAGGGCCCAGTAGGTTCCCTCTTCTAAAGGAAATATTTCAGAGTGCAATTGATGATGAGAACAGCATACAAGCAGCCTCAAATCAGTCTTAACTTATGAAAGTAGTAAACAAACGTTGCAACATTACAGAACTTAGGCAATAAACTGGTGCACCTCAATCCTGAACACACGATATGCCACCATCTTGTGATGCCAGGCTTGAAAACCAAAAGCTTAGAATTTAGACAATGGAGTCTCACAACCTGGTCTTCAAATCCTATTCCCACACCCTGAACCTTTCAGAGATTCAGTCTGGGGATGGCACAGGGTAAGATTTGCCAATGGGACACAGCTTAATTGCAATACTTTGGCTATTTACTTAAAAGTCATTTTACTAACAGATACATTATAAAACAAATAACTTTTTATTATTGCTGATATCTTTATTATACTTAATTAGATACACTGTATGAGCAAATCTTATTATGGTACCCCCATTTCCTTCCTCCCTGTCCCCAACCCACTGGGGGCCTTCCTCAGTGGATGTACTGGATTATAAAACAAATAACTTTTAATCCAATCTTAGTTCATAAATAAAATTAACTCAACAAAGATAAATAAGAATGCCTTGTGGCAGGACTGTCCAAAGAAAATATAATGCAAAACACAAATGTAGGTCATATTAGGAAAAAGCCATTTTAAAATTAAAAAATTAGCTCAATATATCTACACATATACTATTATCATTTCAATGATTTATATTTTACAAATATAAAACATACATATATCAAGATTTTAATCATTGATTTTAATATTTTAAAAATTGGGCTGGGGAGATTGCTCAGTGGTTAAGGCACTTGCCTGCAAAGCCTAAACACAGGGGTTTGATTCCCCAGTACCCACGTAGAAGCCAGATGTGCAAGGTGAAACATGCATCTGTTGTGCATCTGGAGCTTTTTTGCAGTAGCTGGAGGCCCTGGCACACCCATTTTCTCTCTCTGTCTCTGTCTCTGTCTCTCTCTCTCTCTCTCAAATAAATAAATTTTTTTTAATTTTAAAAATTGATGAGACATTGCAAATGTCCTTTTTTGTGCTATTTTTTTGAGATTCAGGGTGTCTTCTATACTTCCAGCACATCTCAACTCAAACTGGCTACAGTTAAAATGTGTAGTAGCCATCTATAGTTACTGGCTAGAATGTTGAAATGCACAGCTCTATAGAGATAATCCATTTTTAGATATCTGTATTCTATGAAACATCTTTAATATGATTACAGGAGGGTCTGAGGTGTAACTCAGTGCCGTTATATAACACACACACTTGAAAGTTTCTAAAAACAAGGCAATAAGGATAGAGCCAATGCCTACTTTAGACATCTATTTTGGCTTCTGGGGAGTGAATGAAACTTCCTCTCCCACTTACCTATTCCTGCAATGTTCATTGGATTATTATGCATTCATTCAACAATCACTGAGCACCTACTGCCAAGCACCAGGTGCCAAGCGTGCAAGCCTCCAAACTCCAGGCAAATGTCTATTTCTGCCCATGATATACAGAATGTCTTGGACAGCAGCTTCCATCCCTATTGGCAGTCAACCGATTCTCAAAAGGTCTCTCTCCATAGCAAACATTTGGGAGACGTGGGTTCTGTCTGGTTTGGGCCTCTGTGGTAATAAGATAAACATCTCAAAGCAAACACTGCCCATCAAACCTTTGCTCCCTGGCTGTAAAATACGCGGGCTGGTCTGAGAAACTATGGAGTGATCTCTCCATCTGAGTTTACAGCTTCGATTTATGAGACATTACTCTGTGGCATAGCCTACCAATGTGTGGGGGAGAACAAGCCACAGAGCACCCAACCCCCAACCCCCATAAAGGCATGACTTCAATCACTTCTACATCCTTCTCCTCCTGAGCCTCTGTGGTTCCAAAAAGGATCTAACTTTTTGTTTTGTTTTGTTTTAATTACATTCAAAATTAGCAAAACAATCCCCATAGCCCACCTAGAAAGATAATTGGTCCATTTGGTACATGAGACTGTGTAATGAGACCCCTGGTTGTCACACCAGGGTTGCACACACATTCTGCTCCAGGTAGACGATGTCTAAGAAACCCAGAGAATGCATTGAGTACCTCATTAACCTCATTTTGAGACAGCCCCAGAGGCGGGCCTTTAGCCACCGGCACAGCCAGCTGTCAATCGTGTCAAGCCAGTAACATATGAGATAGCACTGGAGTGATCTAAGGAGGGAGCCATAGATCCAAATGCATCAAAGATCTGCTGGAGTGTGGTAATTATGTCCTGCAGCTGCTGGGGGTGCCCTCTGTGAGCCCACATGATGGAAAGGAGTGTCCCAGCTGCTAAGAACAAGCAACTGGTCGTCTTGTCATTCTCCAAGACAAGCCTCAAAACTTAAGTCACAATTTACCTTCAATGCTGTCCACCGGTTCCCAGAAGACTCTGAGCCTCTAATCCAGGTGCTGTGTATCCACCTCCCTGGACAGAGGTGTTTAGGGGCAAGGAGTAGGAAAATAATACAGCTAAAAAGTAAATAGTCTAAGCCTGATTTTACTAAGAATTCTGTGGCTCTGTAACAGAACAGTATTTGAGACTCCTTCAAAGATTGATTTTGAGTTGTTTATTTTGTTAACAGTAAAACTGAGTAGCGGAAGCATCAAGCAACCCAGAACTTACAAGTCGGTGGAACCACTAGACTTTAGTTGAACCAGGAACACTAAGCTATCAGAATAGCTGGGTAAAGCTAATGACTTTCCCCTTTCAAGCGACCTCAGCTATATTGTTTGCAGAGACGCACATGGTTTGGCCATCCCTGTTTGAATTGTGGTCTGTGTTCTTCATAGCCCACTGTTAGACTCTCTAGGTTACAATCCCATTCATCCCCAAAAACTTTAGATCTGAGACGTAGAGCATCCTGAAATCAAGCAGGCTTGCTGATGGACCTGGAAATATACTCACGGAGCAAGCAGCTTCCAATCACCCAATCCAGAACCGTGGGCACCACCTAGCAGTGCAGTGTGCCAGAGTTGGCATTAATCCTGGCCCGTTGTCTCCTCTCCATTGCTGTCAAGTTTATTTATATAAACTACCAAGAACTCTGAAACTGAAATCACAGATTTATTATCTCATGATTTTGGAGATAAGTTTAAAATGGGGCTGAGATAAAGCTCCGCAATAGAATGCTAGACTCACATAGTCCAGGCCCTGTGTTCAATCCTCAGCCACTCATATACACTCCCAGGAAAGAAGAGGAAGAAAGTGAGAAGAGGAAATAGAATGGAAGGAAGGGAAGGGGGAAGAGAAGAGAGACAGGAAGAGGGAAGGAAACAAAGAGGAAATAGGTCCAAGGGTTGTATTTCATCTGGTGGAAGTGACAGAGAATAGGTCTCCTTACCTCTCCACCTTCTATAAGCCATTGCATTCCCTGCCTTGTGGCCTCTTCCCATTCTTCAAAGCAATGTATAAAGCAACTTTCTCCTCTCTGACTTCTGTTCCCATCCGAACATGTTTCTGACTCCAAGCCTTCTGTGTCCCTCTCCTAAGGACCCTTAGGATTGCACTGGGGCTCCACATCATGACACAGCCTAATTTTGCTATCTCTGGATCCATCCTCACTCCCGCAACCCTGGAAGATAATATGTTCACAGGTTCCAGAGATTAGGATTTGAACATCTTTGGGAATGGGGGACATAATTCAACCTAGCACTCATACCTATAGAAAAGTTCTTGTAGAGTTACACACAAGGTCTGTTGATGAGATTTTATATGAAAGATCTGGGTACACACCTACACGAGCTGAGACCAAAATCAAGTGCATCTATGAACTGATCCACTCACACCATTAAGTCAAGCTATATTGTTTCTAACTTTTCTTAAAATAATAATTTGCCCTTTTCCTCTTTCCTGGGTCTCGTATTCTGTTGATTTAATTGTTCAATTAATGGATAGCAATTGAAAAGGAAACTGTATCCGAGTCACAACTGAATGCCTTATCTTTGGGGATTTCAGTAACTAATTTGCCAGGAACTAAGGCAGTAAGAATGGAATACTATGCCTGTCTCTCTCTTGCTTGGGTTTTTATTGAGTCCTGTTTTCATGACATGCAATGGAGGTTGTCTTCGTCACTAGCAACTAGCTGATACTATCACTCCAGGATAGCCTGTTGCCATTGAACCAGCTACATCAAAGAATTCTGCAACGTCTCTCACATTTTAGCTTTAAGAACAACACAAGAGCTTAATCATAGAGAGTACAGCATCACATGACTCTCGTCATCACCTCAGGATAAGGACAGCGAAACTGGCATTATCTAATGCCTACCAAGATCCAAGACCATGACGAGAAGTTACATTCATTGGGCAGATCCAGAGACACTTTCCAAAGAAACACCTAGCACTAAACTTGGAGCTTAGCTAAAGCGAACTCTGAGGAGGTGCACTTGTTGAGCAATGTTAGCATGAAAGGAACAAATATGTCTAATATATCGATGAGAAAAGATGGCATGGGCCTTGCTTAAAATGTACACAAATAATTAGAAAGAAAAAAATATCAAACTATCAGTGACAGCTTGGAATGCTATAATATAGCCGTTTTATGGATTTATTTTTGCTGCTTGTGTTTTTTTGTACAATAAAATAATTACTTTTGTAAAACTTTCAAAGTTTTAAAAATAATAACACTCAGACTGGAGAGATGGCTCAGTGGTTGAGGCACTTGCCTGTAAAGCTTAATGACACAGGTTCAATTCCCCAGTTCCCAAGTAAAGCCAGATGCACAAAGTGGTGCACGTGTCTGGAGTTTGTTTATAGTGGCTGTAGACATTAGCACGTCCTCTCTCTCTCTCTCTATCTCTCTCTCTCTTTCTCTCTCTCCCCTCTCTCTCTCTCTGAAAATTAATAAATAATTTTAATGCCATACCTGTATATGGTGAGACTATGTTAGCTATAGCAGATGCACTGAGAAGAAATGGCCTGGTTATACCATATTTTAGAGTCCAGAAGAAAAGGCCTGGCTGTATTTTAGAGTCCAGCAAAGATGACTGACTGATAATGAGTTTCCATTAAGGAAGGAGTCAACCCGAAGGCAGCT